>CM070598.1:23824885-24123150 GCA_036346395.1 Hsuehochloa calcarea | reverse complement strand
TTGACAAAGCAATATCTGACCATGAGAAGTATCAAAGGCGACATCACGGGCCCCAGAGCCAGCGCACACTAACTCACCCCTTGGGCGTGAAGTGTATAAACTAACACCGCGCATGACCCATGGCCCCGGTAATAGACGCGATAACTCGCAAAGACGCCATACAGGGCCCCGAGCCCTGGCGCACACTAACTCACCCCTTGGGTGTGAAGTGTATAAACTAACACCGCGCATGGCCCATGGCCCCGGTAATAGACGCGATAGTTCACAAAGAGCGCCATCACGGGGCCACAGGCCAGCGACACTAACCCACCCCTTGGGTGTGAAGTGTATAAATTGACACACGCATGGCCCATGGCCGTAATAGATCGATAACTCGCAAAGGCGCCATAAGGGCCCCAGAGCCCGTGAGCTCACGCCTCCCTCGGTCCAATTGCAAGGAGCTTCCCCGGAGCCCAAACTAAAAAGAATGGGGGACGGCACATGCTTCGCCTCCCCCTCGTTCAATCGCAAGGGGCTCCCCAGGAGCCCAAACTAAAAAGAATGGGGGACGGCACAGGCTTCGCCCCCCCCCTCGGTCCAATCGCAAGGGCTCCCCCGGAACCCAGACTAAAAAGAATGGGGGACGACGCATACTTCACCTCCCCCTCGGTCCAATCGCAAGGGGCTCCCGGGCCAAACTAAAAGAATGGGGGCGGCGCGCGCCGCCTCCCTCTCGTTTCAATCGCAAGGGGCTCCCCCGGAGCACAAACTAAAAAGAATGGGGATGGCGCGCCGCCTCCCCTCGTTCCAATGCAAGGGCTCCCAGAGCCAAACTAAAAAGAATAGGGGACGACGCACGCTTCGCCTCCGTCCAATCGCGAGGGGCTCTCCCGGAGCCCCTACTAAAAAGAAGGGGGGACGGCGCACGCTACGCCTCCCCCTCGTTCCAATTGCAAGGGCCCCGGGCCAAACTAAAAGAATGGGGGCGCCGGCTTTGCCTCCCCCTCATTCCAATCGCAAGGGGCTCCCCAGAACCCAAACTAAAAAGAATGGGGGCGGCGCAGGATTCGCCTCCCCTCGCTCCATCGCAAGGGCTCCCGGGCCAAACTAAAGAATGGGGGCGGCGCGAGGCTTAGCCTGCGCCTCGTTCAATATCAAGGGCTCCACAGGCCCAAACTAAAACAATGGGGGACGGCGCACGGTTCGCCTCCCCTCGTTCCACTGCAAGGGCTCCCAGGCCCAAACTAAAAAATGGGGGCGGCGCGGGCTTGCTCGTCCAATCGTGAGGGCTCGGGGGCGGCGCACGCCGCCTCCCCTCGTTCCAATTGCAAGGGGCTCCCCCGGAGCCCAAACTAAAAAGAATGGGGGACGGCGCAGGCTTCACCTCCCCCTCGTTCCAATCGTAAGGGGCTCACCCGGAGCCCAAACTAAAAAGAATGGGGAACGGCGCAGGATTCGCCTCCCCCTCGCTCCAATCGCAAGGGGCTCCCCCGGAGCCCAAACTAAAAAGAATGTGGGGCCAGCGCGGGCTTCGCCTCCCCTCGTTCAATTGGAGCATGCATAAAGCGAGACTCAGAAAAATATCTGATATTACATCACGAAGGTCGACTCTAAAACATATGTTGGAAGATACATTGTTACATCGCAAAGGTACAACTCTGAAAAACATACATTGTTACATCGCAAAGGTAGAACTCTGAAAGATACATTGTTACATCGCAAAGGTACAACTCCGAAAAACATACAGTATTACATCACGAAGGTACAACTCCGAAAGACATACATCGTTACACATCAAGGTACCACATTTCCACTTGAGCAAATTTCACGCAACCCGGCTCAAACGAAAGAATCGGAGGCAGCGAACGATTGTACCGCTCCATCACCATAAGCGGCTCCGTAGGGGACACCAAGACAGCCAGTGCGCTTGATCGCCTCTGCCGGCATCGACCACGCCCAAGCAGTTGGGGGAAAAACCAACGCCTCGCCCCGCCCAAAATGTGCGGATCTCAGCACGACCTCGGGCGGCCTTGCGCTCACGGAAGCGCTAGAAGCGCTCCATGGACCCCTCCGAGTTACGGCGTTTCCAGCGCTGCCACCAGGCACCACGGTACACAACCCCACGGTAACAAAGTTGCGAGGCCACCGTGGCGCGGGGGCTCGAGGCTCATGAGGGGGCTTTCGGGGCCTGACCCGCTCAAGATAAGCGAGGCGCTCAGCCTTCACACCGCGAGGCGGTACTACCACTTTCATGTTCCTCCCTACGGTGGGGCGGGGCCCTCGATCTGCGGTCCAACGAACCGCCATCGGTCCGTCCTAGGAGAAACCAAAGCGACCGTACAAACCAAACTCAAAACCAACCATTTTCATTCAACAAAGATATGGATCATTACAAAACACGCCCTACCCAGCAGCACAAGCCGGAGCAGGGCGAGACAAACAGAAATAAGACCCTAGCCTAGGCTATGACAGGGGGGCAGTAGGCCGGAGGGTCACACCTTATCGCCAGGAGCGCCCCCCGACCATCGGTAGCTTCAGGAGCCTCAGCCGCCTCGCCCTTTGTCTTCCGCTCCAGCACCCGTCGCAGCGAAGCCATCGCAGCCTCGTGTCCTTACGGCGCCCAGAAGGCCTGAGCAAAGGCCTGCGTCGCCCTCCACACCAAACGTTCATCGGCGGCGACGTCTGAGACACCGAAGCCTCGGGCAAGGAACGCGCCCCGAGGGTATCAACATGCCTGTACCGCCCTGCGGTGGCGAGGAAGGCTGCAGATCGGCGACCTTCGCGCAATGATCACCGTAGGCTTGGGCGGCAGGCAGGAAAATCTCGCCACCTCGACGGAGGCGGTCCAGCGTCCGATCAACCTCCGAAACGCGGTGTGTTCTCGGCGGCGGCACGGCGCCAAGCGCGGTAACGTTGGCCTCCACTGCTTCCATCGCTTGCTAGACAGCACACGACACCGACTCGAACAGCTCCCGCTCCGAGGCAATCTCAAAGTCCAAGTCCGCCTTAGCCCAGCGAAGCGTTCGCACCTCGTCGCAAGGTCGTGCCGCTCCACCTCTAGCGCGGAAACCCGCACCTCAAGAGCCTTCATTTTTTCTGCGAGCTCGTCGCGCTCCGCAGAGAGCGCCTCGCTACGCGAGAAGGATGAGTCCACCTGACCTTAGATCTCTGCGTACTCCCGCGTAATATTCGCACCAAGAGCGCGCGAGAGCATCATTATCTGCAAAACAATACGGTCAAGCACGCACAACCTCGTCAAAAAAAAGTTGGGTGACTCACCCTAGCAGAGTTTGCTTCAATTAGCCGAAGCATCTCGCTCATTGGCATTTTCTCGAATAGCTAAGACACGACGGGCGGGGCGGCAAAACGAGACACCTCCTCGCACACGGTGGGCGCACCAGGGCTGATCTTAAAGTCGTTGGTGCTGCATGACCCAAGATCGGCGCGGAGGCGGCCGGAAGCCGGCGACGTCGTGCCCTCTGGCGCTAGACTGCACGCCCGCATCAGAACCCCCTCCTTCCGAAGAGTCGTTGAGGGCTCCTTCGATTCCCGCACCTGCGAAGTTTCCTGTGGGTGCTCAAGTATATATATATATATATATATATATATATATATATATAAGTACATACCTGGTCGGCGGAGCATCTCCAACCACGTCAACTCACAGTGTCTTCGATGCTTGCACCAGCGCGAGAGAGGGGGTCCCGCCAGAGGAACCCCCGAGAGCCAGGCTCGCAATAAAGAAGGAACCTGTTGCACGAGCCGGTGGAGGCGACCCGCTAGAGGCCACCCGCTAGAGGCCACCCGCTAGACGGACATTAAAAGTTGATTATCTCTTGTGGGTAAAGTTGTACCACCTCTGCAGAGTGTAAAACTATTCGAATAGCCGTGTCCACGGTCATGGACATGCTGAGCAAAGCCACTCAAAGTTAGATTTGATTTTGTTTTAAAAATGATTTTTGCAGATGATTTGAGGATGGTTAATCCTTAAGATAAAATTGGGCGGTTAGCCATGTGATAGGAGGGTATCCATCACCATGTTTCATATGGAGGTTATCCTACTATAAAACTTGAGAATTTATAAAAATGAATTTTAGTTATTAAATAACTGCTTTGGAACTTAGTAACAAATATTTAAAGAAAACATTGCTTTATGCAAATTCAACCAATAAGCCTTCCTTTGATATATCCATACATGCATTAACTTTGTTACTGGGTGTAACTTGCGAGCACGGTAGTTGTGCTCACCCTTGCTTCATGCAAATAAATTTGAGAGAGAAGAACTTGGATCTCGACAACTAGGCCGCTACGATCGATTGATTGTGGCGGTCAATTTGGACTCCGCTACTTCTTCGTCTTCCGCTGTGTTTGTTTATTGTTGTCTTGTAAGCCTTTCTTGTAATCAACTCTGATATTTATTAATAAAGTTGTGCGATTTATGGATGTTACAATATCATTTCTTGTGTGAACTAGCTCACGATCATGGGACTAGTTCGAGAATGCACAGAGGATTACGGGTGTTACTCCGGTCAAGCGAAATGGTATCAGAGCCATATCGACTGTAGGTCGTGACCTAGTTAGAATGGACGTTAGTTGAAAACTTCAAAACTTATTTTATATAACAAGAAAAATAAATTGTTCTCTCCTCATCTTGGTCATCTATCTGTCCTTAGCTTTTTGATAGCAATTCTTCCTTACCAAATTCTCTCCTCATTATTTTGTAATGTTAAATGGATCCTCTTTCCCTTGAAAAATTTCTATAGTTGGTCAGCACGATTATTAACCCTTACGTTCAAGGCCTCAAGTCATGCATCATCGTCGCCACCATCCAAGGACAATGGACATGATTAATCAAAGACTGTGAACCGAATATCGCAATGTCAGCCTAACCATATAGTCTAAGTTTGCCAAGACTCATTCTGTGTATTGAGTCCTTTCACTAGCTTACGAGTATCGATCGAGTAGAACGTTATTTTGTTTCTTAACTTGTATCGTATATTTTCTTTTGGTACATCGTACATAGATCTTTTGATCTTGTGTACAACGTTTGCTTTAAATGGGTAGTCTTCTCATCTCGTAGTTTTCTTTCTCATCCTTTGCTACCATCTCTTCTCTAACAATCCATTGAAATCCTAACCTATCGATGCACCTGAGACTTGAAGGACGAATTGATGCTTCAAAACATCGAACAACTCAAGACCCTAACCAATTTGAAGACAAACTCTCTGTCTCAATTTCTTTATCATATATCCATCTTCCTTCTTTCTAGCTTCTCCGAATCTCGGGGACGAGATTCCTTTTAAGGGGGGTAGTTTGTAACATCCCAAAGTTCTGTTACTAAAATAAAATTAATAAAGTTATTATTTTATTTGATTTTGTGAAATTTAAAAGAGATTTATTGCTTTTCTTGAATTTCCTAAATTCTAAAATTTAAAAATAAAATTTATTGAGTTTGCTGCTATTTAATTGGATTTAAATTGAAAAATAAAATTTTAATTAATTTATGGAATTTTCTGGTATTTAAAAATGCTTTTCTATATTTCAGAAAATAAGTTTAATTACTGTACAAAAATAATATATAAATTTAATTTTTAATTATTTTTATTAATTTAAAAATAAATAAAGGAATTTCTCTAAATTTTTCTAGAATTTTTGAACACTGTTTATTATTTTCTAAAAATCCCTATTTGATATTTGTGTTATCTAGCAATTAGAAATAAATTTCTGTTCGCAAGGAAAAGATAAATTTTTGTTGAAAATATTTTATTTCAGATAAAAATACCCTATTTAACTACTCTAAAAATTTATAGAATTTTTAGACCTATATTACTATTTTTCAAGATTAAAAATAATTTTCAGCAATATAAAAATAATTACTGTATAATAATAAAATTATTATTTTTACTTTTATTATTTTATTTGCATTCAGAATCTGGTGTTTAATATCTGTAATTTATTTCAGATTGTTCGGAATTGATTTGCTATATTTCCGGAATTAATTAATGTTTTTTGAATTTTGAAAAAAAAGAATATTCCTCGAAATATTCGGCTGCTTCTGATCTTCGCTTAAAATTCAACCTAAAATCCGATTAACTCTCGGTGACGAATTCCCGCCAAACCGCTTCTCTTTGTATAAATTGAGCCGTAGCCCTCCTCCTCATTCCCGCATCCCACTCGCCGATTCGCAAAGCCTCCCGAGCTCCTCTGTAGCTTCTTACCCAAAGTCGTGACAACTCCGTGAGCCCGATCTCCCCATCCGGTGCTCCGTTGTGCGTCAAATTTTACCAATGAGTTCATCTCAATATTCTCTACATTTCTATTCAAACCGAATTTTGATTTACCTATTGTTTCACCTCGCCACAAAAAATGCAAGGCGATCTTTCTCCAACTCGGTGACAACTCCCATGAGCCCGATCTCTCCATCTGTAGCTCCATTGTGCACCAAATTTTACCAGTGCGTTCCTATAGAGATTCTCTACATTTCTATTCAAGCCAAATTTTGATATACATCTGTTTCCGTCGACCACAAAAGAAGCGGTCTTTTCTCCAACTCCGTGAGCCGATCTCCTCATCCGTTGATCCACTTTGTACCAAAATTTATTGGTGAGTTCCTGTTGATATTCTCCATATTTCTATTCAAGTGGAATTTGATTCACTAACTTTTTCTGGCACCGTCATCTTCTTCCCTAAGTCCCAGAACTCCGTTGAGCCCGATCTCTTCATCTGTTGGGTAATTGCGTGAGCCATTTTACCTACATGTTCCTTTCAATATTATCTACCTTTCTATTCAAACAAAATTTTAAATTTCGCAATAATTCAAGATCGCTATGTCGTATGCAATACGCCAAATCATCATTCTTAGTCATCGCGTACATCACCACTTAGTCTACATGGTGTCACCCAAGTGCCACCTCACTTTATCTCTCCAAATCAATAGCCACGTCATGCCATGTGTATATTTCCTCTTTATCTTTGGAAAATCAATATATTAAATTCTGAAATTCGGAATTTAATCTTTTCATGTGACTTTCAACCTTCCAGAAATTTGTTCTCCCTCGTACGGACTCCGATTCCGTCGATTCAAATTCCTATATTCTTATAAAGTCGATATATTCCTTCCAGTATTTATCTTATAATTTTTGGATTTTATTTGGATTTTATTTGGATCTTATTTGAATATTATTTGAATTTAGATCGTGTACGCGTATAGATTTCGTGACTTGAAGAATCGAATTCGACTTGCTTTGAGAACAACACATAACCAAGCAAGGCAAGTTATACCTTTGATCATATTTGATCCCATTATTTCAAATTATTTAAATTACATTTAAAATTATTATTGCATGCTTATTTTTATTCATTGTAATTTAAATACTGCTTTTAAATTTATAGTTATGCCTAAATCCTTTGTATTGCCAATGTTGATATTTGAATCAAATATATTGTCACCCTAGATAAAAACCTAGTTGATACGATAGTATGAACTGGGATCATTTGAAAATATTATGTAAAGACATGCTTGCACCAAAAATGTTTACTTTGGGAAATTTTAGCCAAATGATTAACTATTGTTTAAAACCCTATGACATTGGTTTGTCATGGAAGATTTTGCAAATGATTTTGAAAAGCAAAAAGGAAAAGATGGTTTGTACTTGGGCGAAATGGATGCTTGGTGGTGCGAGTTTATGCAGGCTCAATCTGGGTAGGATTGAGGCCCGTGGTTATTTTGGAAGTCGCCCAAGTCGATTAAGGACCGGTCTTGAGCCGCATCTTGCAAAGCTCCACCGTACTACCACAAGTGCGGAATGGGACAAGGCTAGATTTGAATAATTTGTAACGTTCCATTGTTAGTTGTGCCATTTTGGTGTGTGGGTGTCGGTTAGGCAGTATTCCGCAGTTGGTGCAAGAGGGGTTTCCGTGGTGGTTAACCCAATGGAAGTGAAACCTTAGCGGCGCAAGAGGGGGCTTCTAGCGGATGGTTAATCCAAAGGAAGTGAAACCTTAGCGGGCATGACTACTTTGGAATGACGCATTGTAAAGGTCTCGTGATAATCACTTAGTCGCACACCTACGGAGTGTGTCGACCGGACATTAAAAGTTGATTATCTCTTGTGGGTAAAGTTGTACCACCTCTGCAGAGTGTAAAACTATTCGAATAGCCGTGTCCACGGTCATGGACATGCTGAGCAAAGCCACTCAAAGTTAGATTTGATTTTGTTTTAAAAATGATTTTTGCAGATGATTTGAGGATGGTTAATCCTTAAGATAAAATTGGGCGGTTAGCCATGTGATAGGAGGGTATCCATCACCATGTTTCATATGGAGGTTATCCTACTATAAAACTTGAGAATTTATAAAAATGAATTTTAGTTATTAAATAACTGCTTTGGAACTTAGTAACAAATATTTAAAGAAAACATTGCTTTATGCAAATTCAACCAATAAGCCTTCCTTTGATATATCCATACATGCATTAACTCATTCTTGGGTGTAACTTATGCACAGTAGTTGTGCTCACCCTTGCTTCATGCAAATAAATTTGAGAGAGAAGAACTTGGATCTCGACAACTAGGTAGCTACGATCGATTGCACATGGCGAATCAATTGGACTCACTACTTCTTTGTCTTTCGCTGTGTTTGTTTATTGTTGGCTTGTAAGCCTTTCTTGTAATCAACTCTGATATTTATTAATAAAGTTGTGCGATTTATGGATGTTACCATATCATTTCTTCGTGAACTAGCTACTGATCATGGGACTAGTTCAGAAATGCACAGAGGATTCTGGGGTGTTACTCCCGGGTCCGACACACGTGCCAATGGTGGGGCTACGGCCTCCGCCGGTCCGCCGCACTGCAACGGCACAGCGTCGATTGGCCCAGGAGCATTCAGCTCTTCGGGCAAGCGCCCCTTGCGCCGCTTGTCATCGTCGGGGTCTGACCGTTCCTCAAGAACGGTGGTTGGAGTCCAATCTGCGCGATTAATCGCGCCTCGCGCCTCACGGCCCGTTTCAAGTGCTCCTCGCCGGTGTATGGGCCAAGAAGCTGCTCCGCAGCACGGCACACCTTGGCAACATGAAGAACTGCAAAATCATAAGGTCAAGAAAGGCAAAATAGCCATACCAAAGTAGCATGACAGCAATTACCGCTATGGCCCTCCGGCAAACCATGCGCACGAACGTCGTGTGCTTCCGCACCGAGGCGGACGTCCCAACCTTGCGACAGAATTCTTCCACTAGGTCGCGGGTAGAGAACCGCCGCGTCACCGTCGGAAGCAGCTGAAGGAGCGACTCCTCCCTCGAGCTCAGCTCGATCTCGGGGGATGGGTTGAGCCGAATAGGAACCCCGGACGACCGCAACCCATCCTCAGATGGGGAAGTGTGGTAGAACCACCTCGGGTCGGTCAGTCTCCGGCGATTCGGGAGGCAAGAGCAGGCAGGTACGAATGAAGCGCGCCTTCGGTTGGAAGTTGACGCTCCCGAAATTGAGCGTCTCGCCGATATCTTTCTTCTTCTTCGGCTGACAGCGGGGGTCGTGAAGATAGGCGAAGAGCCTACCCTCTCCGGCGCCCCGTCGGAACGCAGTACCCACTCGAAGACCCCGAGTTTTACAAGAGAATTCGGTCAATCGAGCAAGTCAGCTCGCCGAGCTGCGGCCGCGCAGCTCACCAACCCCACGAGGAAGCGAGGCTGCATCGAGGTAGGAGCGAAGAGAAACGACCTCGTTCTCTCGGGGTGTGAAACCATCTCCACCCGGGGGCGAGCGAGGAAAGGTCCGCAACTTTTCAATCCTTCATAAGCACTCGGAGGATCGTGGCGTCACCAAAATCGCCCGGCTAAATCGAAGTATCGCGGAGCCCCTCGTCTCGCGACGCGCCGTCATCTAGCGGCGGGATGCGGCAAGAAAGTGCAAGAAATAGAGGGCGGTGGCGAAGAGATGCAAGCGAGCGGGGGCCGCAACCCCGTATTAATACCGCTAAACGACGGGCACGGAATCAAAGAGACACGATCCGGTAGTGGCGTGTGCCTAAAACCCAACGATCGCGAACCAAAAGCGGCGGCGCGACCCATTAAGGAATCGGTGCGGCGATCAAGAAGCGGCACATCCCATTAACGACTAATCACATCGCATTAAAGAAACTACCTCGCCCGGCCTAGATGGGACAAACAAATGACCACAAGGATAGATCGTCGCGCAGATAGCCGCCCGGCCGAAGGGGCGGTGTGCCCAAGCCCTTCTGGGAAAAACAACGCGTTTCAACCATGGCGGCAGACCTCGGCCGCGAGGGCACGTCGTGGGGTGGCCTCACCGCCTACAACGCCCAGTGAAACACCGGAGGGCCCCGAGGCCAGCCGGGCCCAGGCGGCAAGACCTCGATCCACTCTGGGCGGGGCGAAGCACCGGAGGCCCGAGGCCGGCGAGGCCGGGCAACAAGACCTCGGGCCACCCGGCGGGGCCGAGCGCCGGAGGGCCCCAAGGCCGGCAAGGCCGGACAAGACCAGACCTTCCGCCACCCCAGCGGGGCAGGCGCCCGAGGACCACAGGCGTGTTATCGAGAAGAAAGGGGGCATTGCCTATAAGTTGGAATTGCCAGCTGCACTCGAAGGGGTACATGATGTTTTCCATGTGTCCCAACTAAAGAAGTGTCTCCGTGTTCCAACTGAGGAAGCTCCGTTGGAAACCCTCGATGTCCAAGGGGATTTGACTTATCGCGAGCACCCTGTTCGCATACTCGATGAGGCTGAACGAAGAATGAGGAATAAAACCATCAGATTCCTCAAAGTTCAGTGGTCAAACCATTCTGAAGATGAGGCTACTTGGGAAAGGGAAGATCGTCTCCGGGCAGACTATCCATCTTTCTTTACCGAGTGAGCCAAATCTCGGGACGAGATTTTTATAAGGGGGGGGGAGATTTTGTAACATCCCAAATATGGGTTTGTGTTTCAAATGTAAGAAGATCAGAAGAAATTAAAACTTTTCTTGCATCTTGAAGACTTGGCTATTTTTGGTAATTCTTTTCAAAAGAATTATGGAAAATCCAATTTAAATTCTCTTTTGACTCTTATCAAAAACCCTCCTTGGCAAGGGTCTTTTGCCAAACCCTTGGAAATATTTTTCCTGAGTTCTAGGGAGGCTTGGCAACACCTCTGAATTATCTCATAATTTTTAGAAATTATTTGATAATTTTTGGAGGCAAGTCAAACTGGTCAAACCCTATTTTCCCCTCTTCTGGAATTTCGGAGAATAATTCAGTTCATGAAAATCTCTGGAAATTTTACGGAGGTTCCTCTCTGCTGTCAACAAGCTCAGATTAAAATTTCATAAATTTTGGAGTTTGTTTGCTACCCCAATTAATTCCTCAAAATCGAGTTATTCAAATTCAAACCCTAACAGGTTTTCACTTGTTCCTCGGGTTCGGATCGGACTCGGGCTCAAGCCACTTGATTTGGTTCGATCAACTAAACGCACCGCTCGATCGTTCGGGCGCGAGTGTGGTGAATCGTTGGATCGGCATCGAACGGCCCACGTTCGCAGGAACGTTCGGACCGTCCGAGCGCCTCGCGCAAAGTGAACCGTAGGATCCAAATCAACGGCCCGAGATCAAGCGCGCGATCGAATCGTTATAATCAACCCGTTCTAATTCAGCGTCCGATTAAATCCAACGGATGTCCTCTTTAGTCCTCCTCCATTCGCGCGTCGGCCAAAGTCAACGATGGTGGCGTGCACGCACTACGCTTGGCGAGCGAGGTCACCTCAAGCTTTCGACCAACGGCTCTTCCACATTTATTGCTCCCGTCCGGCAACCTCCATAGTCGTCGTCTCCACTGCTTTTACCTGCCCCCGTCGCTCTCGGCCGACCTCAGTACAGTGCATCGCCATTTTTAATGCCGTTGCTCCCCTCTTGCTCCTTCGGCTATAAGACTCCTCCAGTGGCTTCCTTAGCTTCTTCGGACACCCTTGAGCTCCAAAGCCACTTTGCTAGTACATTGCTCGAGCTCCATTTCAAAAATTTGTTCTCGATCGCCATTGCGCCATTGCCGAGCTTCAAAGTTTGCGGTGAAAGTGGTGCTCGGTCTTTCTCACTCAAATTCACAGGCGCCTTAGCTTCCTCTCCTCTCTGTGAGCAATAGCCCTCACTCAATTTTTCGTTTGCTTGCAGAGAGCGAGATCAATTTCGGTTTCCTCTTTCGGTGGAAATCTTCATTTTCTTCACCGGCGCGACTCGACCCTTTTACATGCATTCTCGTGCTCGGGTAACTTCTTATTAGTCCCTAGTTCTTTGGCACCCGCTTCCTTAAACCGCAATGAGCTCATTTGCGTTTTCATTTCGGTCATTTTGAGTCATCTCGGTTATCTCCGGCTTGCCGACGTTACCACCACCGCCAACGCCATTGGTACCCTTAGGTGCGCAATGATGTTTGGGACCCATTTTGAGCACTTGCTCGCACCGCGCGGCGAGCGCCGGCCGCGGAAGTCGTTCTTCCGTCGTTTTTGCTTGGGGAAAACAGGGCGGGCGTTTGAACGTGAGTTGGTGCGGGCCGTCGATCTTTAGATCTTCGCCCACGTTCGCGCGGAGATTTGAATTCTTCGCTTGTCTCGATGCGTGACCGTTGGATCCAAGATCAAGATCCGATTCGAGTGAGCGTTCGACCGTCTCGAAAGGTTCGTCCGTATGGACCGTTGGATCCAAGATCAGCGGCTCTATGCGTGTGAGCGTTCGACCGCCCGGCGCTCTTTAGGGTTTGTGGCGCGTGCGCATGCGTTAAGCGGCTGGGGGCGGACCGTCGGATCCAAGATCGGCGCTCCTCGTTCGACCACGTCGATTCTAATTTCGATTTTCGAAAGGATTTATTTATCAAGCGAAAAATGTGATAACTTGTAAAATGCATAACTAATTCATTTTAATTCCTTTTGGAGATTCAAATTTTGTTGGTTATGTTTTCAACTGCACTTTAATCTAAAATGTTTCCAACCCCAGTATAGCTCCAGAAATTTTTGCTAATGAATAGTAGCATTTTGATTTATAAAAGTTGAGCAAAATTGTTTTGGTCATATCTTTGGCATTAAGAATCCAAATCAATTGGTTCTTGTTGCTAAATTCTTTATAAATCATGATCTTGCTACTGTAAAATTTTCGAAGTTTTGGAGAGAGTTTACTGTTGGGTCTTTGCATTTTATTCGTTCTTATCGGTTGCTTTTTGCTTTCGTTAGGATCCAAGAGCACGTTGATAATATTATTGATCCTCAGCAACACCTTGACCCACAGCAAGCATGCAAGATACTTGATCATAAATGTCCCATTACTTTCAAAGTCTAATATCTTGTTTACAAATTATATGTATGCATTGCTCTTGTGTCCAATTATTTTTGTCCTGTTTAGAGGTAGTTATTCCTAATGCATTGTTGCCATTAAATTGTTATCCCCTGCCACAACCATAAGTTATTAATATCATTTGGTGAATTAGAGCCCGTGATTTAATTATGCTCTTTTATTATCTTGTCGATGTCATGCTTAGAAATGCTTAGATGTCGGTAGTATTGGGCGATCATCGATTTTAGTCGATGATCTTGATCACACATTTATTTATTATTCCATTATGTCCAGCACTTGTGCTTTGTTACTTTGTTAAGTCAAAAACTGAAAATAAAATTGTTTTAGACTTGGGCACAATGGTATATTGGTGTGATTGGAATGGTGCCTAGGTCATCAAGGACCGAGTTACTTGTGTCACTAAGCCAAGCGCTTATGCGTGCTAACCACGCGAGAGGGATATGGGACCTCTCTTGACTTAGTACTTTAGCGTGGGTTATCTCCAGTCGCGGGAGGGGTTGTGTGTATTGTGTGAAACATGATATGTGTTCTCGGTGTTCTTGTGTTGGGTGTGCGGTGGTGGAGATTCCGGGTAGGTTCTCCACCTCGAGGAGCATTGTAGTTGTCCAAGGCTTTACCTGCGACGGGTAGTTGACCGAGGCTTTACAATGACTCCGACACAACGTATGGGTTTCTATCCATACGGGCGGCTCGTGAATAATTCACAATATTGGAAATGTCTCGTAGGACTTAGCCGTGCTTAGCATACCTAAGGAAGTGTGCTTAATAGCTTGGCAAAAGGCGATGCAGGCGTGTGGGTACATTGGTACACCTGCGAGGATAAAACTATTGAATAGCCTCGTCCTAGGTTATGGACATGCTTGGTAGGTCGTGCAAGAACTAGACTACAACCTTTTAAAAATTAAAATTTGACATGGTTGGCATGAATGGGTAATTCATGCTATTGTTGCGATGACTAATGGTTTAGTCACTTCGAGTGATTGTTGTTGTCATATATCTCTTGTTATATTGTTGTCATTTACGTTTATTTGAACATTAAAAACAGATTTGTTAACTTGCTTTTCAATGTACTACATTATTGCAAATAAAACACCTTTATGCTTAAAAATTTAAGTCTAGCTCGCTCCACTTAAATAAGCTTGCATATAGTTATTGTTGAGTCTGTTATCATTCTTATATGTCTTGCAGTACATTCAAAGTACTCACCCACTTTTGGTTTGGGATGCTTTTGTTTGCAGAGGAAGAAGGTGAGCCCCAAGGCGGCCTCACTTTTATGAGTTGTCTTTGTGGATTCGACGACTAGCTTGGCGGTCGGTCGGTTGCCTTGTGGGTTAAAGGCACACCGATTGGCTCTTTTGGTTTTATGGCCATCTTATGGCACTTTTGCTTCATTGTTAAATTTCTTTATGTATTTGTCATTTGGCGGTCGGCCTCTCTTTGTAATGACTATCCTTTATTTATGTTATCTTCTCGTTGTTGTTGTTTTTGCTTGGTTCTATGTGAATGAATGGAATTGATGCATGAACTTTGTAAAGAGGTGTGTATCTTGCATTCGGGAAGTATACATGTCTCGAGTCTCGGATTATCGATTTGTGATGCTAGGACCAAGTGGATGGTTAAGCATTACAAGCCCGATAAACCGGGTCTCTAAGGTCCCTTGAGAACCCCGAGAGCCGAGCTCGCAATAAAGAAGGAACCTATTGCACGAGCCGGTGGAGGCGACCGCTAGAGACACCACTTCGGCATGGCCCGAGGGAGCACGGGCCGCCTCCGAAAGGCGAGCGGTCGACGCGCGTGCCAATGGTGGGGCTACGGCCTCCCGTCCGTCGCCGCAACCAAGAACTGCGTCGATTGGCCCAAGAGCATTCGACTCTTGAACAGCGCCCTTGCGCCGCTTGTCATCGTCGGCGTCTGACCGTTCCTCAAGAACGGTGGCTGGGTCCAAGTACGCGCGATTTAATCGCGCCTCGCGCACGACCAGCCCCCGTTTCAAGTGCTCCTCGCCGGTGTATGGGCCAAGAAGCTGCTCCGCAGCACGGCACACCTTGGCAACATGAAGAACTGCAAAATCATAAGGTCAAGAAAGGCAAAACAGCCATACCAAAGTAGCATGACAGCAATTACCGCTATGGCCCTCCGGCAAACCATGCGCACGAACGCCGTGTGCTTCCGCACCGAGGCGGACGTCCCAACCTTGCGACAGAATTCTTCCACTAGGTCGCGGGTAGAGAACCGCCGCGTCACCGTCGGAAGCAGCTGAAGGAGCGACTCCTCCCTCGAGCTCAGCTCGATCTCGGGGGATGGGTTGAGCCGAATAGGAACCCCGGACGACCGCAACCCATCCTCAGATGGGGAAGTGTGGTAGAACCACCTCCGGGTCCAGTCCGTCTCCCAGCAGTTGCGGGAGGCAAGAGCAGGCAGGTACGAATGAAGCGCGCCTTCGGTTGGAAGTTGACGCTCCCGAAATTGAGCGTCTCGCCGATATCTTTCTTCTTCTTCGGCTGACAGCGGGGGTCGTGAAGATAGGCGAAGAGCCTACCCTCTCCGGCAGCCCCGGCGGAACGCAGAACCCACTCGAAGACCCCGAGTTTTACAAGAGAATTCGGGGTCAACTGAGCAAGCTCCGCCCGGTAGAGCTGCAGCACGCAGCTCACCAACCCCACGCAGGGAAGCCAGAGGCCCGCATCGAGGTAGGAGCAGAAGAGAACAGCCTCGTTCTCTCGGGGTGTGGAAACCATCTCCACCCCAGGGGCCCGAACGAGGGAAAGGTCCGCAACTTTTCCATTCTTCGCAAGCACTCGGAGGACCGTAGGCGTCACCAAAAACTGGCCCAGCTCGTTAGTAAGTATCGCCGGAGCCCCCTCGTCTCGCACGCGCTTCGTCATCTAGCAGCGGGATGCGGCAAGAAAGTGCAAGAAATAGAGGACGGTGAAAAACTGAAGAGATGCAACTGAGCTAGGGGGCCGCAACCCCCGTATTAATACCCGCGAAACGACGGGGCACGGGAATCAAAGAGACGCGACTGTCCAGTGAGTGACGCGTGTGCCCTAAAACCCAACGATCGCGAACCAAAAACGAAGCGGCGCGACCCATTAAGGAATCAGCGCGACGATCAAGGAAGCGCATCCCATTAACGACTAATCACATCGCATTAAAGAAACTAGCTACGCCAGCCTGGATGGGACAAACAAATGACCACAAGGATAGATCGTGCCGCAGATAGCTTCGCCAGGCCGAAGGGGACGGTGTGCCCAAGCCCTTCGGGGAAAAACAGCGCGGTTTCAGCCATGGCGAAGCAGGACCTCGACCGCGAGGGGCTTGTCGTAGGGGTGGCCTCACCGGCCACAACGCCCAGGTGAAGCACCCCGGAGGGCCCCGAGGCCCCAGCGAGGCCCAGCAAGAAGACCTCCGGTCCCACTCTCAGGGGGGGCGAAGCACCGGAGGGCCCGAGGCCCGGCGAGGCCCGGCAAGAAGACCTCCGGCCACCCGGCGGGGCCGAGCGCCTGAGGGCCCCAAGGCCCGGCAAGGCCCGGCAAGAAGACCTTCCGGCCACCCCTGATGGGGCAGGCGCCGGAGGACCACAAGCCCTCGAGGCCTGGAGCGACAAGACCTCCGGTCACCCACAGGCGGGGCAAGCACCCCGGAGGGCCCCGGAGCCCCGCGGGTCCTAGAGCAGAGAGACCCTCAGGGCGAACCCAAGGCCCCTGCTACCGCTCCTGGACCGGAGGCTCTGTCAGGGTGAACCGAGTCCAGGAGCGCCTACCGTGGACCAAGGCCTAGGCGTAGGGGCGGGAAATATCCCTGCAACCCGTACGAAATACAGTACCATTGTAGGGTCAGAAGGGTAATATACAAAACCCTCACAGGGGACTATAAATAGGGGGTCACCCCCCCTCTTGGGGGGAGAAAAAAATGGAAGCGTTAATTTCTTAGCAATAACAATCTCGTTCTTATCACTGGCTAGTCCCCCTCTCTTGAGGATCCCTGGAGTCCTCTTGGGCTTGTCCGGGGTTCCCCCTCTTTTACTGTATAGCTCGTTTTTGCTACTACAACGTCTATGTTTACGAGTTATTGACTCAATATTATTATGTTCCTTGAATGAATCATCAGTTATATAGATCAACGAGTATGTGACTTGTTGGTGAAGCTCTTTAAACTTACATGATGTCGTTCTAAATATATCTCTGGTCGGATGTCACTGGTCGGAACAATAGTGGCTCTACGACCAGAACATGTATGGATTGATGACCATGTTTCACCGGTCATAGATATAAAGATATCGTATCGATAATGTGAACACATGTTAGAGAACATGGTATTGGATAGATTTACCTTGAGACACTATTGAGATTGTTATAATTCTATATGTCGTTAGTTGGTCTCAAGCAATGATGATGTATAATCCTTAGACCTGAGATCAGCATGGTTCCCTACATACGTAATTGCACTCTTAGGGGTTGCCAAACGCAACTCGTAATTGGGTAGTTATAAAGGTAACTTTCGGGTATGCTATGAAACATGCGGAAGGATATGACTAGTCGGATATGAGATTTGCCCCTTCTAACATAACATGAGATATATCTTTGGTCCCCTCAAAGTGATCGGATAAAGAAAGTGCATGTCTATGTCACTGGTGGTCGAAGAGTTCAACCACATAAGGTTATCCGACACTCGATTGAGAAAATATTGAACAATCCATGGATGACATAATATCCCCACCTGGAGTTCAATGAGATATCGTGAGACAAATGGAGAATACATGAGTAGGTCTATTAGTTCGATCAGTTACGGATTAGTCGTATGGAGATACGAGCTGGTCGTAGACTGGTCGAACGTAATCACAGAGTAGTCAAAACCTGGTCGTAAGGAGTTACGAACTGGTCGTAACCAAATACGGTCTGGTCGTATAGAGATATGACCTAGTTGTAAGTGACGAGGACCTAGTCGTAGATCAAATTGCATTAAAGTTCGTTCAATATAATATGTGTGTGTTCAAGAATCGTTATGTTCTTCTAGGACCGCTAACGACTCGTGGTCGGAAAGGGTTTTCAAGTCACAATCGACTACGCATAAACCTAATGGGTCACACACTTAACGGGTTGGAACAAAACGTATTCGGATAGGATCCGTCATGGACATTTTATAAGGAGATGCTTGAGGCTATTGGAATAGGGATGATATACGAGATGACGTGAGTTGCTCCACCAAAACCCTAGCCGCCTTCTTCCTGAGATCCTCGCCGTGTGACTTGATGCTGACATACCGGCGTTCGGTTGTTTCTTCCCTAGACGTGTGGATACCGTAGAGGCGTTATCGCGGTTGTTATTGCGCTTGAGGACAATTCGCGATCTTCACGAGGAACTGCAGATGTTGCTGGTGTGGACGATCGACTACGACCACTTCACTGATGTGCTCTTCGTTGGATCGGTCTACTCCAACTCTTCTTTCGCTGTACTGTGCGTCTGGTGGTAATGATCTGTAATCATCTACTCATTTGGCTTTCAGGTTTGCATAGTAATTTTTTTGAATTATTGCTATCGTAGCCTAATTGTGTTCCAACAACATCAAAAATACGTTTTCCTTTGGAATTACGCTTCTGCCCCTTATCCTCAGACCGAAGGCAGGTCCGTAATTTGCAGCAGCAATCCCTTCCCTGTCCCCCTGGGGTTTTTTGGCTCTGCAACCTCGGTGTTGTGAAGGGGATGCCAAGAAACCAAGAACTTTGTTCCTGGAGGTGCAGGGAGGATTTTCGCTCAAAGAAGTACTCAATTGATGGCTTCTCTTCTTCTCCCTCCTCAGTTTACTTGCTCCCTGCCTTATTACTGCATCAGGTAATCTCTCTATCTCTCCCTCTGTAGATTTTCTTGAGCAATATAGTAGATTAGTAGCAGCTTCTACTCTTCTGTTTCACCAGGTTGGAAAGTGGAGAATGTTCTCAAGATAGCACTGCAGTCTTACCTTCCAATTACCAATGGGGGATGGGTGTGAATGATGCTGCCTTATGGTCGTAGCAATCCACGATGTTGCAAAGACTCAAGTTTCTTTAATTTGTGCGCTGATTTTCGTCTCAATGAAACTAGGAGGGAGGGAGATGCTTTGTATGTATTTTGGGGGTGATGCGGCTTTTCCTTCTGATTAACAAATCTGAATATTTGGTGATCTCTTTTGGGTTGTGACGCCATAGAAATGGTGAGTTGGGGAAAGGGAGGAAGACATGAGGATTGCAGATTTCCTTTCAAATCTTGCTTTGCTTCAATACTTGGGGTCAATAGCATTTCTTGTATGTGTACTTAACTCTGGATTAGTTGCTATATTTTTCCGTCGCGTTTTCGGTTTATGTTTTGTTCATTCTAATGGACAACTAGTTAATCTTAGAAAATGAGCGACCAATCAAATCATCCACAGTTGCAACGTATCTTTCACCAAGTATATCTTACCGCTTCTAGCTAGCCTTATCTGAATACATGGAGCGAAGCAGTAGCTTTATACTCAATTGTGTGATAACATTAGGTTTATATTATATTCATTTTTCTTCCTTTTTGACAAATAACTACTTAATCACTTTAACTGTGAACAATTATAAGTGACGTAACTTGCAATGTGCACTCGTCTAATTTGGTCACTCATGTGCAGGGGTCAATTACATTATAAGTCCAACATTTTGGAAAAGAATATGACTAAGCCTAAAATGAGGTTGCTTAACCGAAATGTGAGTTCCGTGTCAAGGAGGACTTCTCAAGATGTTACAGAAGGTTCAAGTGATGAAGAGAGTGATAATGACAGCTTAAAGACCAGGAAAAGAGCTCCAAGACGTGGAAGAAGGAAAGCCACCGTAGATACATCAGAAGGGGAAACACAAGAAGACCAATTGAACACTGAAGGTGCATCCCCCAAAGAGACTAAGAAAGTTAAAAGGAGAGGCCGCAAGAAAGGTAATAGTACATATTGCTTGCATATCTAGACTCTAGAGTATCCACTATTTTTGTATCTTGATCAGCGGACTTTTATGATTTTGCTATACTGCAACCCTCAGCATGTCACAACTTTTCTCCTATGTTGTAGCTGCTACTACTGTAAGCTCAGGGGAAGAGAATGACAAGGTAAAAGAACCAAAGAAGAGGGGCAGAAGTAAAGTTAAGACCGTGGAAGAATTGAGTGATGTTGGAGGAGGAGATCAGAGGAAAGATCTGATGCCCTCTAATGAAAGAGAAGATCAGATTGAAGAACATGTTTCAGCCAATGATCTTGAAAGTAAAATAGAGTCGTTGCTATTAGAAGATAATGGAGAGGTTGACAGTTTAATGCCTCTTGTGTGCTGCTTTGGACCGGCTAAATACTCATTTATTCCTTCTGGAAGACCTGCCGATAGGCTGATAGATCATGAGATTCATGATAGAATGAACGACATGTTTTGGTCTCCGGATGAATTTGTGAGGGCCCCTGGAGGGCCTTCATCCAATGTTGCCCTTGCGCTAGCAGCTATTGGTGGTCGGGTTGCGTTCATGGGAAAATTAGGTGATGATGAGTACGGTCAAAGTTTATTGTATCACTTAAATATCAACGGAGTTCAAACTCGAGCAGTTAGTTTGGATCCTTCAGCGCCAACTGCCATGTCCTTGATGAAGGTCACAGGCAGAGGTAGCTTGAAAGCGAACTGTGTTAAACCTTGTGCTGAGGATTGTTTTCTGCAATCTGATATCAACTCAGCTGTTCTGAAAGAGGTAAAGATGAATCCTTCAAATAAAATTCTGATAACACCATATCCTCTGTATAATACTTATTTGTTGTTTAGTTAATACGAGAGCACCTGATTCATGCATGCTTAGTTAATAATCTAAAAAAGTTTATGTCTTCTTGGTACACATTGTGGTGTTGGTCCTCCTCCATTTCACGTTATGTAAGGACGAATTCTCTAAATGTTTAATAATTCAGTAAGTGGTATTCTTAACTTGCTTCTGTACTTTGCCATGTTTTTTAATTGTTATCTTAACTTTAAAATGTCACATAGTAAAGCTATTTTAACATGTGGGCTGTAATTTTTGTTGCGGTTCATAATTTATGTTATTAGAGAGGATGCAAATAGTGAATGAAAAACTACTACAAGAATTAAAAGAATCTATCCAAGCTGTTGTGTGTATGTCGTAGATACTTCTGGTATTTCTGTTTAATCTTATGTGAAACTTTTAGTGCCTACAAGCAAATTTTGCTGAATAATTCTATTATTTACCCAAATAAGAAGATTTACATAGGTATTATAAAAGAGCTTTACAAACTAGCAAGCAATACAAGAGCTCTAAGCTAAAGCAAATGAGTTCTTGATTTTGCCTGAAATTTGTGGTTTTGAGGATATGCAATGCATAAATTTGTAGTTGCCTTATAAGGAATTCACTCAGATATGACGCATTGCTTAGTTGCAGAGATGATACTTTTTAAGACCTTAAGAGAAACTAGAGCTGCTAAGATTTAATGTAAGATCATTGTACTTCTTCGAAGAAATCAAGCAAATAATAACAGTCAGATCTGGCAAAAATTTCACACAACACAATTACACAAAAAGATTTCTGTTGATTCAAATTTGCTATAGGTGATTTTTGATCATAAATGGGTGAACCTGATACTACATTTGATAAACAACTTTGGGTTTACCTGTTTCAGTGTTTCACCCTTCGACACAGTAGGATCCAATATAACACCATCTGTTGATAACTCTGCTTTACTACACGTTTGCACCCAGGCTACATTCAACACTTGTCTGTAGTTCACGTTAAAAAAACACTTTGTCTGTAATCTGTTTTTAGTCAGAACTCAGCAGACACATAAAGACTTGCACTACTCATTGTTTCTCCTTAAAGACTTGCATTGCAAAAATCAAATTGCATAAAAACCTTTTTAGTGGTGAGGTGCTTGTTAGAGATAGGAATCCTTCTGTATTTCCTTATTTACCTTTTGTATTGGCTTATCTATATATGTCATACACCTTTTGTACATCCTATATATATTGCCCATTGGGCCTCTGAATACATACACACAATATTCATAACATGGTATCAGAGCAAAGGTTAGGGTTTCTTACCGCCCTTGCTGCCTCCTAGCCTCCGGCCGCTGCCGCCACCGCTGCCTCCAGGAGGAGCAATCTCCGCTCCCGGGGGCAGCCTCTCTTTGCTCGGCTACGCGTCCTCTGCCTCGCATCCAGCTTTGGGGGCGTCGTCTCTGCCCAACGTCGCCTGGTGCGTCATCTCTGCTCGACCCCCTCCTTCGACGACGACCTCATCCTTTGACGGGGTCCGCGCCACCTGTGCTCGGTGGAATCGTCCCCGTCGCTGGTTCTTCGTCCGGCTCTGTTTCGTTGCTTGTGCATCGCCCGCTCATTTGGATCTGTGCCGCTATTCTGGATCGGGTCGCCTCTGAGCCTTCTCCGGCTGTCTGGCGTGCCCCCAGATCGAGAGCTCTTCCTCACCGGTCTTCGATCCGTCACCGTGCTGGACGAGAAGGAAGCTCGAGTCCGTGCGGCGCCTTCACCAGAGTGACTCCTTTGGTCTGCACCGCCCTGTTGCTTCGCCCGTGGGTTCGTCTCCCACTTTGGGCTTGCCTCTGCCCCGAACTCCAGCCGCTAGTGCCGCCTCTGGACACTCCTCCTGGATCGCCGACCGAGCCGCCCAATGCTGTCCGTCGCTTGGATCCTCTTCACCTGCTGCGTCGCTCACCTGCGACGCGCTCGACTCGCTGATGATGCCCGACGCTGCCCGAGCTTCTCTGCCTCCCTCCTTGTTGTCTTCTCGACGGATCTGCCGCCGCCGGCCTTCGTCCTATCGTTGTGCTTGGCCCCCGGGCTCCTTCGTCTGTGGAGCTAGCTTCTACTTGGGAAGAAGAAGAGATGGAGATGGTTATTGGCTATTGGCTATTGGGATGGCTATTGACTATTGGGTTGCCTATTGCGTCGCTGCTCTACATCTCAAGGAAGGATTCTGATTGGGCTGGCTATTGGGATGGCTATCGCTGATTTGGCCCTCGGCCCTTTGAAGCTATGAAGGTCTGTGTACAGACACAACCTGGATTTGCTCGTGGGTTCGGTGATGGGCTCCCTATGTTCGTCCAATCTGAGGGTGCTCTGGGGCTTTACAAGGGACTTGTTCCTCTCTGGGCACTGGTGCTTGCTGGTTGGATGAGGAGATGCACTGGTGCTTGCTGGTCGGATGAGGAGATGAGTCTTCTGCTGCTGCTAGTTATCCTTAGGCTTTTCTTATTTTATGTCGTTTTCTTCCATTGCGTCCATCCAAGTCTGTACCACTCTATCTGTGAGTTCGTCTAAGCCATGCGAGTCCACAAATTTATTGTCAGTCATAAAAGCATAGGAATTTCTTTTGCATGACAGCAGTCGCCGCTCTTTTTTTCGAGTCACTGCAGATCCGCCGCCCCAAGCTTTTAAGGCTGCCGCGCTTCTTCGCACTGCGTCTTCGATGTGCTTCTTGTGCATTACGCCGCGCTTCTTCCACACTACGTCTCCATCGTGCTTCTTGTGCATTGTGTCACGCTTCTTTTGCACTGTGTATCTGTTGCCTTTCTTGTGCATTGCGCCGCCGCCGTCTTGGGCTACGATCTGCGCCGCTATGCTTTATTTATTCCTATTCAGCTTGATTTGACAGCTTTCTCTATTTTTGTCGGTTTCATATTCTTTGTCATGTTGCCACGGTCGACTTTACTCCTACACCTTGTGCTTTATGAGCTGTCGTACGACCCCGGATGGGAGATCTTTTATCGGTATATTTTCCAAGAGTTGCATGCTACGACAACATTATCAAAACTCGGACTTTGGATTGTCCCTAGTTTAGTGTTAACCCTTTCCAAATGCAATGCCATTGCACACGCCTTGCATTTGAGAGGGGGTGTTAGAGATATGTTAGAGATAAGAATCTTTTTGTATTTTCTTATCTACTTATTTTATTGCCTTATCTATATATGGCATACACCTCTTGTACATCCTATATATATTGCCAATTGGGTCTCTGAATACATACACACAATATTCATAATAGTGCGGACAGTTGCTCCATACAAAAACATGTAGGAAAAATGGATAATATATTTGCTACCGCTGAGCACCTAATTTTTTTTGTCCCAAAAGAAAATGAGCATATCAAGACTTTGTAGGGAACTACTAGTTCAAATTTCAAATGTTAAAGGTCTGTTGTGCAATCTGTATTCTGAAATTAGGTAAACAATCTCTCTCTCTCTCTCTCTCTCTCTCTCTCTCTATATATATATATATATATATATATATATATATATATATATATATATTAAAAAAACAGTACATTGATGCATTATGTCTTAAAAGAGATATGACTTTCTTCTGCTTTTTAATGCAGGCTAAGATGTTTTACTATAATTCGTCTGCTTTGCTTGAGCAGACTACACGGTCATCATTGTTAAAAGCAATTGAGATCTCCAAGATATTTGGTGGTATATTATTCTTTGATCTTAATCTTCCCCTGCCACTATGGTCATCCAGTAAGGAGGCCAAGTCACTCATCAAGGAAGCATGGGAAGCTGCTGATATTATTGAAGTCACAAAACAGGAGCTCGAGTTCCTCTGTGGTATTAAACAATCAGAGAAACTCGACACAAAAGATAATAATAAATCCAAATTCACACACTACAGCCCAGAAGTTGTTATGAAATTATTTCATGACAATCTCGAGGTCCTCTTTGTGACAAATGGGACCTCTAAGATTCACTATTACACAGAAAATCACAGCGGTTGGGTTCGCGGGACAGAAGATGCACCAATTACTCCTTTCACCAGTGAAATGTCACAATCGGGTGATGCCACTGTTGCAGGTATCACATACAATAAGCTCTTTTTTTTTCTATTTACTTCTGCAGAATATGTCATTACTTTCGCATCAATGACACCATACGTTTAGGAAGTGCATCGGTACATGCTTCCTGTTTTACTAGGTGGAGAGGATACGACAAGTTGCTAGAATACTATTTACAAGCCTCGTTTTGAAATTAACATTTCAGCTCTTTGTAGCTTGATATACCATATGCGAGAATGATAATGACACTTCATCTTCTGTTTATGTTTTTTTTAAGACTTTGATTGTTTGTGTGAATTGAATTCATCTCAGATGACATTTGACTATGTTCTTATTTTCTTTCAGCCCTCATGAGTATGCTGGCAATTAACCCGCATCTGGCCACAGACAAGGTTTATTTGCACAAGGCAATTAAACATGCTATTAAATGTGGTGTCATTGACCAATGGTTGCTTGCACGAGAGCGGGGTTTCCTTCCCAAAGAAAGAGCAGATCCAGCCAGCGAACAGTATGAAGTGAGATCCATCACAGAGAAGGAATATCGTACACTTCCTGATGCCATTCAACCAGAAAACTCGTCAGATAGTGAGCTTTTATACGTGGGGTGAATGAAAAAAATGTGGAGGAGAACTTGTCAAGTGTCAACATCTATACTAGAAGTCTTTATCCATTTATGGGAACTGCCTGGCTGCCTGCTCTTAACTGGAGTTTGCATTCAGAAGAATTTGTTGAAACATGCTGTTTCTAGGTTTGTTGAACATAGGGTAATAGCCTCAAGAGTAACACTAACACATCGGTAGTGTCAAATTTTGTATCGAGATTTTGTTGTAAATGTGACTGATGTCAAAAAATTTCACCACAATGATATCTACGTTAATTCTTTATTTCTCTGCAACTCCCATCAGATTACCACTGTATAACACCGCTATTAATTGTGAAAAGATGAAGCTCTCAATTTATCTTATTATGAGAACCCAGGGTATTATTCATGATAAAACTTTCATTAGTCTATATGAAGATTATTAAACATTTACTAATTCAACTCTAGCATAATGAAAGATGGCATGATCCAATAAATTCCATTTATTACAATCCAATATCTATCAAATGAAAGGTAATGACATATTCATATAACTAAACGAGAAGTAGGGTGAAGTGAATGAAGTGCTCTGTGACTATTCCCTCTCAAGCATGTCGGCCTCAATGATTACCTAAAATAAATAAACACGACAAGAATACATCCACGACTCAGCAAGTACATTAGAACAATTTGAACAACACTGATTAAGAACATAACAGTCACAATATAGAATAGGGATGTGAAATGACATATATCATATGAATGAATAAAATGCATGACCTCCTCTTTTGCTAATATCGGTATGGTCAGTGAACATCCGTCGATGTTCACTCATGCCCGCATTATCCAAAATGCGGGGATCCAAGCCCCGTTTGAAGAACGTTTCATAACAGGGATCCACTTTGCCCACATTGGAATGGTGGGTCTTACATGCCTATATTAGAATGATGGGTCTTTACATCTCACTCCCGTGGGTGAAATATGAATAATGAATGAATGCTGAACGTAAACATATTATCAACGAATCATGGTATAACAATTATAAAGGGAAATAAGAAATGACGGAATTATCCATTGCATATTCATCAATCAAGTGAAACAAATAGAAATCAAGACAATTCAACTGTACTTGCCTTTCGCGCTACGACGTGTTGGGTGGCACGGATGATGCCCCTAATCCCGAATCCTCTTCTGCTACATAATTAAATTACTGACATAAGAATGACGTGATAAGAAGACACTAATTGCACCACTATAAATCGTCTTCCCAAAACCCAGGGTTTAAATATTGGATCTACTCAAATTACATGACAGTCT
Organism: Hsuehochloa calcarea; assembly: GCA_036346395.1. Classification (NCBI taxonomy): domain Eukaryota; kingdom Viridiplantae; phylum Streptophyta; class Magnoliopsida; order Poales; family Poaceae; genus Hsuehochloa; species Hsuehochloa calcarea. Next base: position 24,096,126 of record CM070598.1, on the reverse strand, counting down.
AGTAGGAGATTATATTGGACAGCAGTATTAAAACCTTCATAACGTTCGCTACAAAACTCTAAAAGGTGTGATCTTATACTCTTTGAAAACATAATGAAATTGTCTACAATAACCTAGTTGGCAAGACTTTCCAATTCGGCCAACTTTTGTGTCTAATGATCACATGAAATTCTGTAACTACAATCTGTCAGACAGGACAAGACTACAGTAGAAGAAAATTCATAACTTTTAATTGATTTAACGAAAATTTGAGATTTTTACCAATCTGGAAATAATAAGAAATTTACTACAAAAATCATGTTGGGTTAAATTCCTGAATCAGCCTTTAACTAAATCATAATTAAATAACAAGATGACTGCTAATATTCGCTGATTCTCCGGACAGCGAAGAAAGAAATCAAAGTAACTTTTATACCACAACTCCGATTTGGGTGATCTTTAAGCCTATGGAAAGCTGAAAACGAGCCCTACAATTCTCTAGGAGGTGAGATTCCCCATTTCATGTTCTAACTACACAAAAACTGACACAAAATAACCGCATAATTCTAAATCTATGCGCAGTAGTACAATAAAAATCTAATCGGTAAAAACAATAAATCAAACTGGCCTCAACCAGTAAGGAAATCATCGTTACCCCTTGAAGGCATGGCCGAGGATCGCTGAAGATCTCACGCGGGTGTGCTCCTTCCTCTCTCCTTCTCCTCGCTCAACCGGCCACCAATGGGGGAAGCAGCGGCTCCGGGAGATGACGGCGCAGGGAGGTGGAGCAGGCGCAAGATCGGGGAGGCAGAGGATGCACTGTAACAGTACTGTAGCAGTGTGATACTATAGCTACAGTTGTGGCTAGGGTTCCCCCCCTCCTTTTATAGGTGGTCGGTCCCTCATGGGCCTCCTAGGCCAAGGCCCAAAGCCCAGGTTGCCGAAGAACTGCAGAAACCCTCCTTTTTCTTAATTCTATTCTCTTCCTGAATGATTTCTTCCTTAGAATTAAACAGAGTATTACATGATCACCAAACTCATGGCTCAAATATTTACCTCCACGATCTGATCGTAGATATTTAATTGCCTTGCCAAGTTGATTCTATACCTCATTTTGAAATTCCTTGAACTTTTCAAAGGATTCAGACTTATGCCTCATTAATTAGATGTAACCATATCTACTAAAGTCACAAGTAAAAATTATGAAGTACTGAAAACCACCTCTGGCCGAAGTGCTCATTGGTTAACATACATCCGTATGTACCAGGGTTAATAAGTTACTTGCCCTCTCACCTATACCTGTGAAAGGCACATTTATCATTTTGCCAAGTAAATAAGATTCATATGTTTCAAATGATTCAAAATCAAATGAGTTTAGAAGACCGTCTTTATGGAGCTTCATCACACGCTTCTCATTTTTATGATCTTGATGACAATGCCAAATAAAAGTGGGATTCAAATCATTAGGTTGAAGTCTCTTAGCATTAATGTTATAGACAGGCACATCCTTAAGATTCAAAACATATAATCCACTCACCAATGGAGCATGACCATAAAGCATATCTTCAAAATAAATTGAACAACAATTGTTCTTTCTTCTGAACTCATAACCTTATGCTCATAAACATGAAGCAGAAATAATATTTTTGCTTAAGGCAAGAACATAATAACAATTATTTAATTACATAACTAATCATGAGGGTAAAACTAATCACTAGTACAAAACATGCTATACTAGACACCCCATCACAGACGGTTCCTTTGTAACCGTCTGTGATAAAATTATCACAGACGGTTCTTCGTTAACCGTCTGTGATTCTAAATGTTATCACAGACGGTTCGTATAAATAACCGTCTGTGATACTATATACAAGCACTATAAGTAGATGCTCCCGACAGACCCCCTTTCCATTCCATTTGAGGCGCCGCCACCTGCTGCTTCTTCTTGCCTCCTCCCATTGGCCACCTCACTCACTCTCGCCTCCTCCCCATTTTGAGTCATTACTCTGCCTCCTCCTCCCCATTGCAAAGCACCTCTGCTGCCTCCTCCCACATTGCGCCACCTTGGAGAGAAGGGTAACGATCTATAACCCTTTATTTTTACTCTAGACTAATCACTAATGTGTAACGATCTGTAACCCTTTATATTTGCTCTAGACTAATCACTAATGTGTTTGGTCATTATGAAGGGTACTTGCGGTTTATTAATATAATTTAACACTAATTAATTTGTTACGTATGCGTACGTGTAGATGGACCAAACCTGGATGTACATTGAGAACCGTGTGAGTGAAGAGTATATTAATGGCGTGTTTGCTTTTAGAAGAGCCACGAAGCGGGATATGTTGAAGAAGGGATTAAATTTATGTCTTGTCCATGCATTGATTGCGGTAATACGAAAATGTTTAACAACCCGGCGCAGATCGAAGCTCACTTAATACGAAGGGGTTTCAAAAAAGGATATACATGTTGGAGAAGTCACAGTGAAGAGCAGATTATACCGGAAGTCAGTAATGACGACATCGCCGAGGAAGTCAACGATATGCAGGGTATGGAATGTGCTTTTGATGAGGATAGGTCGCATGATGACAATCTGGATCAGATGCTACGCGATGCAGAAGGGAACTACGGTGAGAGAGAGTTTTGTAAATTCAAGGGCTTAATGGAGGACTCGGGGGAACCTTTGTTCCCTGGCTGCAAGCCGGAATACACAAGGTTGTCAACCGTGCTTGAACTGCTGAAATTGAAGGCAAGCAATGGTTGGTCCGACAAGAGTTTTACGGCGTTGTTAGGTCTCTTAGCTGACATCATTCCGGAGGGAAACGTGTTGCCCAGCACGACCTACCAAGCTAAGAAGGTTATTTGTTCATTGGGAATGGAAGTAGAAAAAATACATGCATGTCCGAACGATTGTATCCTCTACCGTAAAGAGTATGCAGACATGCATGTATGTCTCGTGTGCAAAGCATCCCGATACAAGCGTAAGAATACTGCTAAGGCGAAGTAAGGACCTCCTGCTAAGTTGTTGTGGTATCTGCCTGTGATCCCACATTTGAAGCGTTTATTTGCGAACCGAAGGGAGGCAAGATTAATGCGTTGGAACTCGGATGAGCGTAAGAAAGATGGGAAGCTCAGACACCCTGCTGATTCTGCCCAGTGCAGAAACTTCGATCGGAGCTTCGAAGAGTTCGGTGCGGAACCGAGGAACATAAGGTTAGGGTTGAGTACGGACGGAATGAATCCTTTCGGTAATATGAGCGTATGACATAGCACGACCGTGAATCTATGTATGTACAATCTTCCTCCTTGGTCCGTATGAAGCGGAAATACATTTTGATGTCACTACTTATCCAAGGGCGAAGCAACACAGGAGCGATATTGATGTGTACCTAGCACCATTCTTTGGAAGATCTTGTGACACTTTGGAGCGAAGGGGTACAAGTATGGGATGCGACAAACGAGAGAACTTCACTTTACACGTCATGTTATTCTCGCACCATCAATGATTTTCCCGCCCTTGGTAACTTTGTCGGGTTCGATTACAAAAAGAGCCAAAGCCATCGTCTGCATCGCTTAGATGGTACCGAGAGTGTATGGTGAACAACTCACGCAAAGCGTATATATCGTCACCGTAGGTTCCTTCCTGAGATTCACCCATACCGCAAGATGAAGAAACAATTCGACGGAAATAAGGAGGACGGTTCGGCTCAAGGGCTTTTAGAGGAAATAGGTCTATGATATGGTTAAGGATATCGATGTTGTGCTTGGAAAGGGACGTAAATTAAGGACCCCTCAGAAAAACATCTGGAAGAAGCGGTCAATTTTTTGGGACTTGCCTTATTGGAAGCACTAAGAAGTTCACCACTGTATCGACGTCATGCACGTGGAGAAGAATGTGTGTGATAGCTTGATTGGTCTCTTACTGAACATTAGTGGCAAAACAAAAGACGGTGTTAACGCACGGCGTGACTTGGTTGATATGAACATAAGAACCGAGTTAGCACCGAAAGAGACCGATAAAGGATGAACGTACCTTCCGTCAGCTTGCTACACTTTGTCCAAGGCCGAGAGAAATGAACTGTGTCAAAGCTTGCATGGTGTGGAAGTTCTGTCCGGTTACTCCGCCAATATTAAGAAACTTATTTCCATGAAAGATTTGAAATTAATTGGTATGAAGTCTCATGATTGTCATATGCTGATGACACAGATGCTTCCTGTTGCAATTAGGAGTATCTTGCCAAACAAGGTCCGAGTGGCAATCTTTAGGCTGTGTTATTTCTTTAACTCAATTGCTCAGAAGGTCATCGATCCGAAGGACTCGACGCTCTGCAGGCCGACGTGGTGACGACTCTATGTCATCTTGAGATGTATTTCCTTCCGTCATTTTTTGATATCATGGTCCATCTCATTGTTCACCTTGTGAAAGAGATAAAGATATGCGGCCCTGTGTTCCTACGTCATATGTACTCTTTCGAGAGATACATGGGAATTCTGAAGTCCTACGTACGGACATCGATCTCGGCCGGAGGGCAGTATCATCGAAGGTTATGCAACCGAAGAGGTCATTGAGTTCTGCGTGGACTACAAGGCTCAGGTGGAACCGATAGGTGTGCCTCTATCTCATCATGAGGGGAGACTGGAGGGTATCAGGACCATCGGGGGGAAAGAAATCACTCCCGATCTAGATACATACGTGCAGGCCCATTTCACGGTCTTGCAACACATGACCCAAGTGTCCCCGTACATCGACGAGCACAAAGACATGGTACGCCAACAGAATCCAGACCGGTCGGAGGTTTGGATAACGAGAGAGCACAACCGTCGGTTCAACGAATGGTTAAAGATGCGATTCACTTGGAGGTCATCAAGTGATGAAACGCTACTATGGTTGGCCAAAGGACCAAAATTTACAATTGTGACATGGCAAGGATACGACATAAATGGGTACACATTTTATACGGCAACTCAGGATAGGAAGAGCACAGTCCAGAACAGCGGTGTCCGCATAGATGCATTTCACGAGGGGTTCAATACCGCGGGGGCACGCGGGTTGAACTCGTACTATGGGTTCGTAGAGGAGATTTGGGAGCTCTATTATGTACTTTTCAAGATCCCCCTGTTTCGATGTCAGTGGGTTAAACTTCTGCAGGGCGTGAAGGTCGACAAGTACAGCGTCACTACTGTGGACCTCAAACGTGTCGGATACAAGGACGAACCATTCGTACTCGCTAAGCAAGTTGTTCAAGTTTTTTTTATGTAACGGACCCAGCAAATAAGAATAGCCACGTAGTTCTTTATGGGAAAAGAAGGATTGTCAGAGTTGAGAATGTCGTGGATGAGGAAGAGTACAATCAATTTGACGAGTTGCCTCCTTTCGGAGACGACATCAGACTGGAGGAAGAACCCAGTGAGGAAGCTAGCTATATGCGCGTCGATCATCATGAAGGACTATATTTCAATTAAGCATGTATTCCATTGTAATTTGATGTTAACATGGAAACGCGTCACGTGTTATGGACCAGTGCTAAATCGGTCAGACTGCCATGTGTTGGGCGATCCGACCGATTTCCCTTTCAAATGATTCTCTGTGCGATAGTTCCGCCGTTGATAAACGGAACTACCGGTGTGCAGAAGTTCTGAAGTTCTTGCGGAACGTTTATTCCAGAGAAGCATATTTTTGGTGTGGGTCAATTTGTGAGGACCCCCGGGTTATTTCCATAAGACCGAGGTTTACTTGGTCTTAAGGAAATAACTCTGGGCCTCAAGTAAATGAATTCCACCTTAACTCAATCCAAGTCAATTCGAAGGTTATGCACCTTAAAAAGGTAATATTAATACAAGTCCAAAACAGTTGAGTTTGACTCATTTTGCGTTCCCAAGATTTAGTTATGCATTTACAAAGTTATCAGCAATTTCCTTTGCAACAATAAAGATTTTTGTGGATTTCATGGGGATATGTTCCAGATCTTAGGATGATGTGACAATTGGCAATGACGTTTACGGTTTGTCGTTTCACGTGTTTTCGACAAAGTTCTGAGCTTCTTGGGCGGGCGGTCCGCCGGTCCTTGCACGTGGTCCGACCGTCCCAAATCGGTCGGACCGGCCATGTGGGCGGTCGGACCGGCGATGACCAAAGTGGTCAAAACGAGTGGGCCAAAAATAGGTGTTGTAGGCAAGTGAGGATCCCAATGCACTTGGTCTCATGATTTTTGGAGTCTCGATAAAAAATTCTATTGGTTTAAAGTTTCCGAAGGTTTGGATTTTCGGGGTTGAAATTCGGCTAAGTCCCAAGGCGGTCCGACCGCTCACGAGGAGCGGTCCGACCGCCAAGGCGGTCCGACCGCTCACTGAGCGGTCGGACCGATATTGACTTGAACGTCGGCCAACTTCGTGGCAATGTTGATTGGTTAGGTCAAAGTCATTGGTATCGTGGCATATGGTTTGCATGATGCATGTTTTGACTAACATGGGTCAAGTTGTGAAGAACTTGTTCCCGAATCGTGTTTGCTTGTGCGTGGTTGTGCGAGTTGCTTGGTGGTCAACGACGGTCAACGGCGAGGAGGATCGGGACTAGACTTGGAGAGTTGAGGTCCAGAACGATTGACGATGACGGGTGAGGTCAACGACTCAAGCGTGACACAAGATGGACAAGGGTGACCTATTGGCAAAGCCATGGTGCATGGTGAAGCGGTTTAGGTCAAAAGGTTAAAGACGGCGCTTTGCGAAGCGTGCGTGTGTGACCCGTTTGTTAGTGGGCCTTAACAGGAGCCCAATTGAGTCAAACCCTAGGAGTTCTAGGCCTCCACTATAAATAGGAGGAGGTGGTGGCTGCACCCCTTTCTCTCGCCTTTTTATGTTTCAAAACCCTAATTATCTTTAGGGGAGTTGAGGTGGAGGCTAGGGCTCTTGATGGTTTGTGGTGAATTTCGTGATCTTTGATTGTCCATTGATCCATGATGGTGTGGATGTAATCCAGCATCAATCACGAAATCAATCTATGCAAGGTTTGCTTGAGATAAGTCTCTTTTCGTTCTTGCTTTCAATTTCGTGTTTTTAGGGCTTTCTTTGATCCGCGAGTTTGTGATTGATTCTTTCACGTGACTTAGCTTGCTGTGATATGTGTGAATCTATCTAGCATCATCTTGATCATCAATCACTCACGAACAAGTATTAGGATCAAGTTTTCGTTCTTGCCCGGTTTTAGACCTTCTGTTGTTCGATTGGCAATTGTTCAGGATATCTCCAAGAATTATCATTATATTCGATTGGAATAGGTCCTCAATAGCATAACGAAGGTGTGTGCAAAGTTTCGTGAAGTTTGGAGTTAAGAATCAAAAGTTTCACCTTAGTGCATCTTCGTCATCGGGCTGATTTTCTTGTTTGGATCGGTTACAGATCGCGGTCCGACCGCCGTCACCACCGGTCCGACCGATTTGGGCGGTCCGACCGCCAAGATAACAGCGGTCCGACCGCCCGCAATCGATCCGACCAGGTTCGATCTGAGGTCGACCGCCGATGCTTGTGTTGCTTTGATTCTTGCTGATTTTTGTCGCATTGCTTAGGGGTTTAATTGGATTCAATACTAGTCTTCCGCTGTACTAGTATATTGATCTTCATAGCTTTCTAATAGCTACTGGAGTGAAATTGTATTGAGTTCATAATTTGTGAAAAAGTGAGCGTGCTCCTATTCACCCCCCCTCTAGTCGCCTTTTCGGTCCAACAAGTGGTATCAGAGCTCGGTTAGTTCAATCTTGATCTTAACCGGTCACTGAACTTTGGCGATGGATAGATTCTCTACAAAACCGCATATGTTCAATGGACAAGACTATGCCTATTGGAAGAATCGTATGCGAGTATTACTTGAGAGCGAGGGACAAGCTATGTGGGACGTTGTTCGATCCCCGCTCATTATTCCTGAGGTTGAAACTCCTGCTTCTGTGGTTCTTTTGGCTAACAACAACAAGGCCAAGAATCTTTTATATGGTGCGCTTGGTAGACAAGAATATGATAGGATTTGTAATTTTGCGACTGCGCACGAGATTTGGAACACTCTCGAAACATATCATGAGGGTTCGTCTCAAATTAAGAAAGTGCGCCAAACAATCTATAAGCGTGATTATAACAAATTTGAGATGCGTCCTGGAGAGAGCATCGATGACATTTTCAGTCGTTTTAATAAAGTGATTAATCAAATGAAAGCTGTTGATATTGAATATTCTCAATCTGAAAATGCCACCCACCTCTTGGCTGCAATCAACACCAAGGAGTGGGAGATGAAGGCTCTTGCTATAGAAGAGAATGTTGATCTTTCAAGTCTTACTTTAGAATTGCTTTATAGTAAACTCAAGACTCGTGAAATTAAAAGAGTTGATCATCCCAAGAAAGATAATTTAGTTTTGGTAGCATATCCTCTCAAAAAGGCTTTTGATGACTCTTTTGAATCTTCTTCTGGATTTTCATTTGCTTGTTTATCTGCTATTCATGAAGAGGAGCTTGAGAATATCCCTGAGGTTGAGTTAGCCCTTTTAGCTAAAAAATTCACACGGGCTTACAACAATGTGAGAAATAAAAAGAGAGGTGGTCTGTTACTTGCTATGAGTGTGGAGAGCTTTACCACATCAGGGCAATTGTCCCAAGCTAAAAGGTAAGGGTAAGCACAGGAGGAGAAGATGACTTGGAAGAAGCCTCATGAGAACAACTCGAGTATGATCTTTGTCAAGCTCATAAAGGCCGCTCACCGGGTCCTTGCCGCTTTTGGAGAGCAATCCGTTAGTGATGTGGACTCGGGAGCGAAGAGGAAAAGAAAGGGAAGGCCAAGGACTTTCTTGGCATGTGCTTCATGGTGACAAGCGCCATTGATAATGATGAGGTATCTTTTTCGTATGATGAGCTTTCTGCTAAATATGATTCTATAGTTGAGCAAGTGCTTAGTCAAGATGAAGCGCTAGAATTTGTCATGACTAAAAATAAGAAACTAGAGTCAAAAATTGGTAAACTAAAACTAGAACTTGCAAATGTTAAGACTCTTGAACCTGATGAATGTTTATCTTGTCATGACATGCACTCAGAATTGGCTAAACTGCAATCTGCTCACAATATTGCTTTGCAACAACTTGAAAATGCTAGAACCGAGCTAATTGAAATTAAATCTGCTCCTTGTGAAAAATGTTTAGAGTCTAGCAAGTTGATTGCTTTTGATGTATTTGATTCTAGCCCTTGCACTTCATGTTTAGAAAAAGAATGTGAAATCAAAGATATCTTAGAAGCTGCTAGAGTCAAATATGCTAAGCTTAAGGACAATATTGAAAATACTACTTGTGCTTCTTGTTCCACTCTTAAGCTTGAAATTGCTTTATATAAGGAGAAATCTATGGATAAAACTTGTGATGCTTGTGTTAGTTTAAGAAAAGAAAATGCTTACCTTCATGATACATTAGAGAAATTTTCTAAAGGTAAGAAACAATTAAACATGATTCTTGACAAGTCTAAAACTCCTTATAAGAAGCAAGGTTTAGGATTCAATTCTTTTCAAGACAATTCAAACCCAAAAGTCATTCAAGTTTTGGAAAAAGGTTTAATTGAATTCAAAACCCAACCTGCAATAACATCTTTTAAATCTGCAAGTTTTGCCCAACCTTGTATTACTTCAAATGGTGCTTCTTCTAGTGGTACCAAGTACCATTGCACTTATTGCAAGAAAAGTGGGCATTTGATTGAATTCTGTTGGCGTAGGTTGAAAAATAATAGGAAAAATCTTGATAGAATCTCATTCGAGCAACCTAGAGCTTTTATGAGACATGGTAACACCGAAAGGAATAAACACGGATTAGGATTTTCTCACATGCTAATCATCATGGTTCTACATATCCTAATTCTCATGTTCTTGAGTCGCTTACGGCCATTGGTGGTCACCGGTCGACCGTTTTGGTCGCCGGTCGATCACAAGACAACGCCAGGTCGAGACCAGCCTGATGCTTTAATTCCCATGTTAACTTAAACATTGCTCATAACAGAATTTTAGATGAAATCAAGTATAACACTTCGCTTTGCATACTACTCATGAGACGTGTGTCTCGATCTCGGGTTCCCAAGTCTTGTTTAACTAACTTGATGTCGAGACACATCGTTCTTCCGCCTTGATTTTTCGGGATTGCCGCGAAAGAGGAAGGGCACGTGCTTTGTCGACTCGATCGCTCACGTCATATTGCCGAGATTCAAGATGGTTCACCTCCTTCACGCGATCGACGGGTCTCAAGCATCTCCGAGAACTTCCCATCGCCAGGCCGTTAAGCTCTTATTCGTGTACTTACACTCTACTCTCTTTGTATGGCATTTGATATTCTGTTCTTTATCCTTGTCCATTCGGGGTCTTTCTTATCTTGATTATGCGGTCATCGGCTAGATAGGAAGAGTACCTCAGCGCTTGTCACCCACTAGGCACTTCTTTTGTCTTTTGTTTTATCCTCACCAAATCTTTAGACCCAACTAGGTTTGCCACCTTGAGAAGCGAGTTAGGAGTAATTTATCTCTATGGGTTGGTTTGAGGGGGAGTTTGATCTTTTCTGATCTTTCCTTGTTCTTTTGATCTTTTGTTGTTCTTTTTCTGAACTTAGTGATCTTTTGAACTTTTTAGGTTTTAGGCTTTTAATTGCATCTCATTGTGTCATATTGCATTCATATGAAAACTCCAACAAGTGGTTACAACAAATGGTATGAAAAATCCAAAAGATGCATTGTAATATAAGATTTTCTTGCTTATTTTTAAAAATTGATGAAGCTTTGCCTATTATCCTTTAGAGCTTTTGTATTTCAATTCTTGCTCAATGTCATGTCTAGTTCTTTGACTTGCTAGAATTATCATGCTTTTACATGTGTAGCTAAGTCTTTGCTATATGAGCTAGAACCTTTTAAACAACTCAAACTAAGAAATTGTAATTTGTGGATGTTTTAGCGAGTTGCGCAATTAGTGCTCCTCTTGTGACATTGGCCCTGTCAGAATTGCTTTGTTAGCTCTTTGATCTAAAATTGACCCAAAATAGGTTAATCCAATTCCTCAATTTACCCAAAATAATTTCAGTTACCAGTTGATTCACGAACTCCAAGGTACCGTGAAAGCTAAACTTGAAATATTCTTATTTGAACGATGTCACCAAAGGCGATCAATTTACTACAGGTATTAACATCAAGCCCATATCAACACTTAAAAACATTTCGGAAGACCCACGTGGAATGAATGGGTTGATTCCTTCTCGAAAGAAGAGGCAAATAGAAACAATCTTCACCAACTGAAAAATCACTTACCACTCGCAAGGAACACAGAACTCAGGGGAAAACCAATTAGGCAACGAACTCAGAAAACATATGGGAAGTCCACAGTTGAAAACATAGGCCTCACAAAAGTAGAATATCCGACCTTAACCGTTAGGAACAAACGGGTATTCAAGATCAAAACACCCGCATCATGGAAGAACTATTATAATTTTTTTTTCAACATATCGCTTTACTCGACAAACTATGTTTACCACAAAGAACTTGAATTCCCCAAAGAGCATGAACACCAAAAGCTGGAAATTTGATCGTTTTAGAAATGTTACGAAAGGCGGACAACTTTCTTTCTTTATAAAGGAATCAACATTGCCATCACATTCTTGATCATATCAATAAACCTTCTAAAGGAACATGGCAAATCGCGTTATAGAAATTTTTTAGCATCAAATGGAATTGTAATAACAACTTATTCTAGAAAGGAAACTTAGTATGAAAACCACAAAGTGAAACAAACCTCTCACACAACTCCACCATAACATTAGAAAAGGGTTTCACATTTTTTTTCAAGAGAGGTTCTAAACTCCAACATTCCAACTACTCCAAAAGAAGCGAGTAGAGTCAAGACTTTCTTCGACAAACTTTGTAAAAGCTAATTCCGTTCCCCAAAATACCAAGCAGTTAACGAGTCCCTTAATCAACAAGTGAGATAGGACCCTTACAAAAGAATGATCTTGTCAATAATATCGTGTACAAGTAGCAAAGAGAGCTCGAAGAATCGAAAGACAAGAATTGTTTTGAAAAACATCTAGGGACCAATAGGAACTCAGTAGCCAACCAATTTGTTTGATTACCATCTCCGACTTAATCACCGCAAGGCACCCCAAAAAGGGTTTTAACACTAATCCTCGAGAAAAGAGATCGTTAAACTTCAAGGCGGAATGATCCAAAAGAAATACATGGAGCCAATGCTTCCTCGTGTTAACGAACTTGCAACGAAAACTCTCATTATACAAACTATCAAACCAGTAAACGAGTCGCTATTTTCCAATGAGAAGGAAGGAACAAACATGGAAATATCAATATTGCCAACTGTCGGAGATCATTTAAAATAAAAGAAATTCAACAACTGAAAAACAATAATATTTTCAGAGAACCATTAAAGACCTATTGGATCTTATCACTACCATGAATCATGAACCTAAGAGAAATTCATCAACTACCACCGGACAAGAATTTGTCAAAATCGAAAATCAAAGAAGAGAACCTCTGTCTAAAGCATCCCAAAAGAAATATGCAAGATCATTGTGCACTTGATAAAGAACTTGCAAAAGAAATCGCCAATGCCCGAAACCCCAGCGAACACACGGGTTGAATTTTCCAACGAGGGTAAAACAGAACTTAGTGAAAAGGTAAATCTTGCAATTTAACTATGCTCACGTGGAGCAGAAATATCATAATAGTAGAAAGAACAATAATTGTTTCAAAGAACGATCAGAAATCTACTAGAGATTGCCCACTTCATTATAACCCTCCATTCAAAAGAAATTCACGATCTATCAGAAACTACAACGAGAAAACCGATCTGAGACTTGAGAAAGACAACAACTTCATCAATGAGCTCGGGCTCAACACGAACTATGGAGCAGGTAAGAACTTCTCTACTATTACAACACGAGCAAGGTGTAGCACAGCAAAACCGGGACAACAACCACGAACTCAAGCGCTCAACGTCCGCTACTGATACGCATAGCTAATGCAATCAATTATGAATATATAGGATCATCTCATGACAATCATAAAATAATTCATAGATATAGGATACCACATCATGTCGCAGATTAACAACATGAGAGATAGTACAGAAACAATTCTATACAGTACTACATAATGAACCAAATCACTAGAAATGCGGAAGCAATGGATTTTCCAAACCCCACCTCATGTACGCAGTGTCATTTTAATACTTTTCTACTAACCACGGACCTAAAGCCCGCTCTGATACCAACTGTAACACCCTGACTATAAGGAAGTCAAGATGTCACCTACAACCACTACTCTTTAGAAGAATAACATCAAAACACATGACCAGGTTAATCAAGTGGAAAGATTATACGGAAACAAGAATTCATCATCAGGTTTAATCAATGGAATAGAAATAAACAATTCTGAGAGATAAGGTAGTTATGACCAAACTGGCTTATTACAATTCAACACAAGTCATAATTAACGACAGTAAAAGTCCTCAAAATATTTGGTTTATGGTAGTGAGTGCCTCGTGATGAACTACCCTCCACAAGATCAATCTTCCTTGTCATTTACCTAAATAAAACAACAAAGCAAGAATGAGCCAAAGACTCAGCAAGTAACTGTATGTAACAATCAAACATTCCATGAGCAATATATCACAATCATCATTTGAACGTTTACTGGAAAAGAATTTATGAATGGATGAAGTGGAATGATGCATTGAAGGAATTGGACATATTGCAGCATATACCGGTATAGCGAGTGAAACACCCGTCGGTGTTCACTTAAAGTGTCGTATGAAGAGCGTTTCATCGACCAGTCAATGTGGCCCACATTGGAATGGTGGACTCACGTAACATGGCCCACATTGGAATGGTGGACTCATGTACCCATTCGGAATTGATGGGATTTTCAAGTGCCCATCTTTGGAATTGATGGGTCTTACAAATGTAATTTATGCATGTCATGATGTGATCCCATAGCAATATTGAATAGTACTCATAATTGAAAAGAAACACATGGCATTCATCTACAAGTACGAACAAGTATAATCATTCACTCACACATCACATTTTTGCATCAAACATAGTATACAAGGTACTTGCAGTATATCAACATCATGAACAAGGCACAAAACATTCATGTAAACAACATATCATTATGCATACAGTACTTGCCTTTTGCGTAGTGACTCGTTAGCAGGCAACGGAGGTGTTCCCACACGGGATGTCTCACCGCCTACACAAGCATGTTCCCAAAATAAGAACAATGATATAACACTGCTACCGATGTTCCACAATAACCCCTGACTATTCAATATACCGCATAGCCCAAATTGAAAATAAACTATTCTGCCAGATTTCAGCCCTTATGAGCAGCGGTACGAGAAAAAGCATATTTAATTATCTGGAACTCGAAACGACACGAAACCAGTGCCCAGATTTTCTTAACGTAACAGGCTACGAAACTCTAGTTGATGGTAAACTCTAATTCGGCCAAAACAGAGGTCTAACCATCCAATGAAAAACTTTAACTGCAGTCTGCCCAGAATTCAGAACAGCCCTAAAGAAAAGGCTCTAACTTTTAAACCACTGATCCAAATAAAGTGATTTTTATCAGCCTGGAAAGATGGTGAAATTATATTCATAAACCTAGTTGGGTGGCCGACCTGATTCTGACTCTAACTAGATCAAAACCTAGGTGCAACCGACTATACCCAACATTTCAGACAGACAGACCAGCACGTAGTAAAACAGTCATAACGTTTAATCTACTGGGTGAAAATTCGTGATCCAGGTGCCAAAAGAAAGCTAATGAAACCAGGAACAATTCTCCAGAAGGCGAAGACATCCAATTCTGCCTCTAAGATACCCAAAACCGAGTTACAACGTACTGGACAGAATCAATCTATTAACGAATCAAAACGAAACTACAAATCCAATCGGATCCTCAATTCTAATGGAATCAAACAACGAATCGGAGGTCTAATTACCCTTGTAGACCAGTAAAACGACCAAGATCCGCTGCACACGGGTCTTCCTCGCTTCCCCTCGCTTTCCTCTCTTCGGGCCGGCCACCGGGGACGGCGAGCAGCGTCGGCGGCGGGGGAATGGAGATGATGGAGGGCCCTTGAGGAGAAGCGACGGGATCACGGGGATAGCACCACCACCGCGAGGAGGCGCCAAGGATCAGCAAGGAGGCCGGCTTGGGGAGGAGGAGGCGGCCAAGGGAGGTAGGAGATAGGGTGGCGGCTAGGGTTTAGGGGAGTGGCGCCCCCCTTTGGCCGGCCTACATGGGCGGCCGGCCCCTCTTGGGCCTCTGGGTGCGACTGCGGCCGGGTTGACGACAATAGCGTTTAGCCCCCGCTGATTGGAAAAATCCGCTGAAAGTTGTTTCTTTTACTCCTCCGACTTCTTTCTTTTTACTGATTCGATTAGGAAAGTTTTAAATCTCGTTTTGAATAATATTCCCGGACATTGAAATGATACAACCTAGCTGGATTTATGAGGTATTACACTCTATCCCCTTAGAAAGATTAGACCTCGAATCTACGCGCCAATCTACTCGTAAGGAAATCTGCGTGCGGAATGAAACAACGATATTTCAAGCTTGGAATTGCTCGGATACTCGCAACACTCGAGCACACGGGCGATCGTGCCGCGCAAGGACCCGGACGATCAGCGCGATAAGCCAACGTCCTAATTTCTACAACTTTCAAGAGCGAAGAGAATCCAACTAGAAATAGAGAGTCCTCATCGCATCCACGTAATGCTAACTCTCACCAAAATGTTAGATTCCAAATTTGACAATTCATCTCAAAACAAATCCATTTTACAACCAAAGGAGAAATCACTCGAGCGCCCAAACCAAATACTTGCGGTTTATGCGAATTTGGAAAGAATCAACACGCCAACACAGCGCCAACTCAAATTGCGGAAAATACAAGTCAACGACACAAAACTCAAACGAGAATCAAGAAAACGCCTCATTATCCCACGAATCAACCTTTGCCACAGTGCCTCGCTTCTAGGAATAAAATTTCTCTCGAACCTTGAAATTCGAATTCACTGACTACCACATGAGCTAAAACCTCTTAGTTAAACATCCTCAAATTATACTCAAATTGAAATACATCATCCACACCTCTGTGGGGTGGCTCCATTGAATCCTCCGAATACTCTATGCATCTCATTCTACTTAATCAACCATAATTTGATTGAAGGCACCCAAAGCGCCACAAAAATAGATCCCACTGTAACATCCTGGCTATTCGAAAGCCAAGATGTCACGCAATTACATTACCTCAAATTTTTCAAGAACAACTCAGAATCCTCAGTACACACGCTCATGTAATACATCAAAAAGGTTCTATCAATGATCATTCCACTGCTCAAGAAACTCCATTATTCCACTTTCTCTACACATAATCATTGTGTGACCAAAGGTCTAGCATAACAATGCAAACCCAGATTTAACCTCCAAGATCTCTACCACAAATTTCAATTATAACATATAGGAAATCAACGGATTGACTCAACATTTTCCCAATTCTAACATACTCACTCAATTGCATACTTAGAAATTTCTCACCAAATCTCGCAACATTATCCAATTGCGTTGCTCTATAGAAGTAATCAAGGTTTCCATACCTTGATAATCACCGACCATTCCATCATGAATGAAGTTACGAAGTTTCACTATACCATAGGTTCTACTCGATCGTAACACTTTTGGACTTACTTGAAACCAAACATTCCATGTGAATTAATTTTTTCCCAAGAGATACAGATCAAAATCATTCTACATTCTACTACTCCTCCAGTAACTTGGTAGCAAAATATCACCGCTACGATTACTCATCTACCACCAAACAGTTGCCAAACTTAGCCTTTGCAAACACTTTGCAACCCAAAACTGTGATCCTTTCTCAAAACAAAGAGGCGAACAAAGATAAGTTTATTCACACAGAAAGACGTTGCTCATCACGGCGAGCAGGAAACCAAAAGAAATATTCTAATAAAGGTGATCTTGGAAAACAAAAACTGAGTTCATAAATGGAGGCACACATCCCTCAAAAGAGAATAGCAAATAACAGTCGACTCGAAAGAAAGATATTACGTTTGAAATTCGCCATCTCTTGAGAGGAAAGAGCAACAAATTTAGGGACGCTTCAAATAACCACAAGATTTAATTAAGAGTCGATAAGATCCTTCAACAGGCCAGCTTGCTCGAAACAGTTCATCTACTTGGGAAACACGAGATCCAAATGTTCTCAGCCATAAAACTCGAAACATTTCCCTTTACAGGATTTCACAGAAAGCAAACGGATTAACTTCGTCTCGAAGAGATCAACGAAAATTTTCTTTTATTGCAACCTCACTTTGCGAACTCAAACCAAGGAGCCTTTCGGACTAAATCACACGAAATCTTTAAGAAACAATAGGTTAATCCAATTCCTCAATTTACCCAAAATAATTTGATTACGGTTGATTCCACGAACTCCAAGGTACAGTGAAAGCTAAACTTGAAATATTCTTATTTGAACGATGTCACCAAAGGCGATCAATTTACTACAGGTATTAACATCAAGCCCATATCAACACTTAAAAACATTTCGGAAGACCCACGTGGAATGAATGGGTTGATTCCTTCTCGAAAGAAGAGGCAAATAGAAACAATCTTCACCAATGAAAAATCACTTACCACTGCAAGGAACACGAACTCGGGGAAAACCAATTAGGCAACGAACTCAGAAAACATATGGGAAGTCCACAGTTGAAAACATAGGCCTCACAAAAGTAGAATATCCGACCTTAACCGTTAGGAACAAACGGGTATTCAAGATCAAAACACCCGCATCATGGAAGAACTATTATAATTTTTTTTTCAACATATCGCTTTACTCGACAAACTATGTTTACCACAAAGAACTTGAATTCCCCAAAGAGCATGAACACCAAAGCTGGAAATTTGATCGTTTTAGAAATGTTACGAAAGGCGGACAACTTTCTTTCTTTATAAAGGAATCAACATTGCCATCACATTACTGATCATATCAATAAACCTTCTAAAGGAACATGGCAAATCGCGTTATAGAAATTTTTTAGCATCAAATGGAATTGTAATAACAACTTATTCTAGAAAGGAAACTTAGTATGAAAACCACAAAGTGAAACAAACCTCTCACACAACTCCACCATAACATTAGAAAAGGGTTTGACATTTTTTTTCAAGAGAGGTTCTAAACTCCAACATTCCAACTACTCCAAAAGAAACGAGTAGAGTCAAGACTTTCTTCGACAAACTTTGTAAAAGCTAATTCCGTTCCCCAAAATACCAAGCAGTTAACGGGTCCCTTAATCAACAAGTGAGATAGGACCCTTACAAAAGAATGATCTTGTCAATAATATCGTGTACAAGTAGCAAAGAGAGCTCAAAGAATCGAAAGACAAGAATTGTTTTGAAAAACATCTAGGGACCAATAGGAACCAGTAGCCAACCAATTTGTTTGATTACCATCTCCGACTTAATCACCACAAGGCACCCCAAAAGGGTTTTAACACTAATCCTCGAGAAAAGAGATCGTTAAACTTCAAGGCGGAATGATCCAAAAGAAATACATGGAGCCAATGCTTCCTCGTGTTAACGAACTTGCAATGAAAACTCTCATTATACAAACTATCAAACCATAAACAGTCGCTATTTTCCAATGAGAAGGAAGGAACAAACATGGAAATATCAATATTGCCAAGCGTCGGAGATCATTTAAAATAAAAGAAATTCAACAAGCGAAAAACAATAATATTTTGAGAGAACCATTAAAGACCTATTGGATCTTATCACTACCATGAATCATGAACCTAAGAGAAATTCATCAACTACCACCGGACAAGAATTTGTCAAAATCAGAAATCAAAGAAGAGAACCTCTGTCTAAAGCATCCCAAAAAGAAATATGCAAGATCATTGTGCACTTGATAAAGAACTTGCAAAAGAAATCTGCCAATGCCCGAAACCCCAAGCGAACACACGGGTTGAATTTTCCAACAGGGGTAAAACAGAACTTCCGTGAAAAGGTAAATCTTGCAATTTAACTATGCTCACGTGGAGCAGAAATATCATAATAGTAGAAAGAACAATAATTGTTTCAAAGAACGATCAGAAATCTACTAGAGATTGCCCACTTCATTATAACCCTCCATTCAAAAGAAATTCACGATCTATCAGAAACTACAACCAGAAAACCAGATACAAACTTGAGAAAGACAACAACTTCATCAATGAGCTCAGGCTCAACACGAACTATGGAGCAGGTAAGAACTTCTCTACTATTACAACACGAGCGATGGTGTAGCACGCAAAACCGGGACAACAACCACGAACTCAAGCTGCTCAGCGTCCGCTACCGTCGCATAGCTAATGCAATCAATTATGAATATATAGGATCATCTCATGACAATCATAAAATAATTCATAGATATAGGATACCACATCATGTCATAGATTAACAACATGAGAGATAGTACGAAACAATTCTACACATACTACATAATGAACAAATCACTAGAAATGCGGAAGCAATGGATTTCCCAAACCCCACCTCATCGTGCACGAGTGTGTCATTTTAATACTTTTCTACTAACCACGGACCTAAAGCCCGCTCTGATACCAACTGTAACACCCTGACTATAAGGAAGTCAAGATGTCACCTACAACCACTACTCTTTAGAAGAATAACATCAAAACACATGACCAGGTTAATCAAGTGGAAAGATTATACGGAAACAAGAATTCATCATCGAGTTTAATCAATGGAATAGAAATAAACAATTACGAGAGATAAGGTAGTTATGACCAAACTGGCTTATTACAATTCAACACAAGTCATAATTAACGACAGTAAAAGTCCTCAAAATGTTTGGTTTATGGTAGTGAGTGCCTCGTGATGAACTACCCTCCACAAGATCAATCTTCCTTGTCATTTACCTAAATAAAACAACAAAGCAAGAATGAGCCAAAGACTCGATGAAATAGCGTATGTAACAATCAAACATTCCATGAGCAATATATCACAATCATCATTTGAACGTTTCTTTGGAAAGAATTTATGAATGGATGAAGTGGAATGATGCATTGAAGGAATTGGACATATTGCGGCATATCTGGGTATAGCGAGTGAAACACCGTCGGTGTTCACTTAAAGTAATCGTATGAAGAGCGTTTCATCGACCAGTCAACGTGGCCCACATTGGAATGGTGGACTCACGTAACATGGCCCACATTGGAATGGTGGACTCATGTACCCATTCGGAATTGATGGGATTTTCAAGTGCCCATCTTTGGAATTGATGGGTCTTACAAATGTAATTTATGCATGTCATGATGTGATCCCATGGCAATATTGAATAGTACTCATAATTGAAAAGAAACACATGGCATTCATCTACAAATACGAACAAGTATAATCATTCACTCACACATCACATTTTGCATCAAACATAGTATACAAGGTACTTGCGGTATATCAACATCATGAACAAGGCACAAAACATTCATGTAAACAACATATCATTATGCATACGATTACTTGTCTTTTGCGTAGTGACTCGTTAGCGAACAGCGGAGGTGTTCCCACACGGATGTCTCACCGCCTACACAAGCATGTTTCCAAAATAAGAACAACGATATAACACTTTCTACGATGTTCCACAATAACCCTGACTATTCAATATACGCATAGACCCAAATTGAAAATAAACTATTACGCAGATTTCAGCCCTTATGAGCAGTGGTACGAGAAAAAGCATATTTAATTATCTGGAACTCGAAACGACACGAAACCAGTGCCCAGATTTTCTTAACGTAACAGGCTACAAAACTCTAGTTGATGGTAAACTCTAATTCGGCCAAAACAGAGGTCTAACCATCCAATGAAAAACTTTAACTGCAGTCTGCCCAGAATTCAGAACAGCCCTAAAGAAAAGGCTCTAACTTTTAAACCACTGATCCAAATAAAGTGATTTTTATCAGCCTGGAAAGATGGTGAAATTATCTTCATAAACCTAGTTGGGTGGCCGACCTGATTCTGACTCTAACTAGATCAAAACCTAGGTGCAACCGACTATACCCAACATTTCAGACAGACAGACCAGCACGTAGTAAAACAGTCATAACTTTTAATCTACTGGGTGAAAATTCGTGATCCAGGTGCCAAAAGAAAGATAATGAAACCAGGAACAATTCTCCAGAAGGCGAAGACATCCAATTCTGCCTCTAAGATACCCAAAACCGAGTTACAACGTACTGGACAGAATCAATCTATTAACCGAATCAAAACGAAACTACAAATCCAATCGGATCCTCAATTCTAATGGAATCAAACAACGAATCGGAGGTCTAATTACCCTTGTAGACCAGTAAAACGACCAAGATCCGCTGCACATGGGTCTTCCTCGCTTCCCCTCGCTTTCCTCTCTTCGGGCCGGCCACCGGGGCGGCGAGCAGCGTCGGCGGCGGCGGGAATGGAGATGATGGAGGGCCCTTGAGGAGAAGCGGCGGGGATCACGGGGATAGCACCACCACCGCGAGGCGCCAAGGATCAGCAAGGAGGCCGGCTTGGGGGAGGGAGGAGGCGGCCAAGGGGAAGGGGAGGAGATAGGGTGGCGGCTAGGGTTTAGGGGTGGCGCCCCCTTTTTGGCCGGCCCCTACATGGGCCGGCCGGCCCCTCTTGGGCCTCTGGTGTGACTGCGCGCCCAAAGTTGGCGATACAATAGCGTTTAGCCCCCTGCTGATTGGAAAAATCCGCTGAAAGTTGTTTCTTTTACTCCCTCCGACTTCTTTCTTTTTACCGATTCGATTCTGGAAAGTTTTAAATCTCGTTTTCGAATAATATTCCCAGACATTCGAAATGATACAACCTAGCTGGATTTATGAGGTATTACATGACATGAACTTGGAGATAGTTTGATGAACCAGACGATCTCATGGGGACTGCTTGTCAGAAATGACATGAACCTCAAGATTTGTCGCCCCGGTAGAAGCTTAGAAAGAGTTTGTGGATGGTTCCTAGTCCAGGATCTTCTTTACTAAGATATACCTTTAATCAACTTTTAGTCGAAGCTTAGGATGAGTTTGTGGATGGCTCCTAGTCTAGGATCTTGTCACTAAGTTAGATCATTAGTCAACTTCAATATTCAATGCAAATGAGAAAAATGTTGACAAATGGACGTTTACAAAATATTGAGCAAAATGATTCAATACGGGACTTGATTGACTCTTAATGTGGTCTTTGTTAGATTTTTGATCTCACTTTGACATTTTGACATGGCCAATTTCACTTTAGGATCCTGTTGATGAACTTCTTTGAATTTGAAGCGTTGCTTAAATTGATCAAATCTCTTGCTTTACATTTGAGCCTTTGTGCTTAGCTTTGATATATATGTCTTACCATGATCTTGCTAAGCATTTGTCGGGCTTGATATCTTGTTTGTGCAATATTAGAGATACTAGCTTGTTCTTTTGGGTAATCTCCAAAGCTTCTTGTAATCAAAAATTGAAAAATACAAAAATTGAAGCCACTCCATTGCACTTCATGCATATTCCTCTTTATGCTTCTTTTGTTTCTGCTTCTTCCTTTATTCTATATTTATTATCTCTGGATGAGAGGAAGGCGTGATTCCTTGATGAATCCATTGTCAAAGGGGAGAAGATGTGTTAAATGAGAAGAGAAGATGTGTTAATAAGAAGATATTTCTTTATTGGGGAGAAGTTTATACAAAGGGGAGAAATCGAAAATTTGAAAATTGAGGATCATAGTGAGGAGAGTTCTTGAGTTGCATTCTTATTGTCTTATTGAATATTCGAACTTGAATTGCATTCTTTTATACTCACAATGATCATAGGTCAATTGAACAATTGTTCTTTCATATGGACCTCATGTGAGAATTTTGACCCTTTCTCGAAATCAAAGTTTTATGCTTTCTTTTGCCTTGTCTCACATGCCTATACTATTACGATGCGGCTTGGTCATTTTCATTGCTTTTTCTTGCTTATGGACCAAGTTGTGCCTTTGTCTGGCTGCGAGTAAACTTCGTTTTCAAACCTCTTACTTACATTTTACGGATAATTGCCAATGTGTTCATCAAGGGGAGATTGTGGATTTCATGGGGATATGTTCGGATCTTAGGATGATGTGACAATTGGCAATGGCGTTTACGGTTTGTCGTTTCACGTGTTTTCGACAAAGTTCTGAGCTTCTTTGGGCGGTCCGGTCGGGTCCTTGCACGCGATCCGACCGGTCCCAAATCGGTCGGGCCGGCACGTGAGGCGATCGGACGGCGATGACCAAAGTGGTCAAAACAGTGGGCCAAAAATAGGTGTTGTAGGCAAGTGAGGATCCCAATGCACTTGGTCTCATGATTTTGGAGTCTCGATAAAAGTTCTATTGGTTTAAAGTTTCGAAGGTTTGATTTTCGGGGTTAAAATTCGGCTAAGTCCCAAGGCGGTCCGGCCGCTCACGAGGAGCGGTCCGACCGCCAAGGCGGATCCGTCCGGCTCACTGGGAGCGGTCGGACCGGTATTGACTTGAACGTCGGCCAACCGTGGCAATGTTGATTGGTTAGGTCAAAGTCATTGGTATCGTGGCATATGGTTTGCATGATGCATGTTTTGACTAACATGGGTCAAGTTGTGAAGAACTTGTTCCCGAATCGTGTTTGCTTATGCGTGGTTGTGCGGGTTGCTTGGTGGTCAGCGACGGTCAGCGGCGAGGAGGATCGGCACTAGACTTGGAGAGTTGAGGTCGAGCGATTGACGATGCCGGGTGAGGTCAACGACTCAAGCGTGACACAAGATGGACAAGGGTGACCTATTGGCAAATCCATGGTGCATGGTGAAGCGGTTTAGGTCAAAAGGTTAAAGACGGCGCTTTGCGAAGCGTGCGTGTGTGACCCGTTTATTCTTGGGCCTTAACGGAGCCCAATTGAGTCAAACCCTAGGAGTTCTAGGCCTCCACTATAAATAGGAGGAGGTGGTGGTGCACCCTTTCTCTCGCCTTTTATGTTTCAAAACCCTAATTATCTTTAGGGGAGTTGAGGTGGAGGCTAGGGCTCTTGATGGTTTGTGGTGAATTTTGTGATCTTTGATTGTCCATTGATCCATGATGGTGTGGATGTAATCCAGCATCAATCACGAAATCAATCTATGCAAGGTTTGCTTGAGATAAGTCTCTTTTCGTTCTTGCTTTCAATTTCGTGTTTTAGGGCTTTCTTTGATCCATGAGTTTGTGATTGATTCTTTCACGTGAATTAGCTTTACGTGATATGTGTGAATCTATCTAGCATCATCTTGATCATCAATCACTCACGAACAAGCATTAGGATCAAGTTTTCGTTCTTGCCCGGTTTTAGACCTTCTGTTGTTCGATTGGCAATTGTTCAGGATCTCTACAAGAATTATCATTATATTCGATTGGAATAGGTCCTCAATAGCATAACGAAGGTGTGTGCAAAGTTTCGTGAAGTTTGGAGTTAAGAATCAAAAGTTTCACCTTAGTGCATCTTCGTCATCGGGCTGATTTTACTGTTTCCGATCGGTTCTGTAGACTGCCGGTCCGACCGCCCGTCACCACCGGTCCGACCGATTTCGGAGCGGTCCGACTGCCAGTATAACAGCGGTCCGACCGCCCGACAATCAGTCCGACCGGTTCAGTACAGAGGTCAGACCGCCAGTACTTGTGTTGCTTTGATTCTTGCTGATTTTTGTCGCATTGCTTAGGGGTTTAATTGGATTCAATACTAGTCTTCCGCTGTACTAGTATAATTGATCTTCATAGCTTTCTAATAGCTACTGGAGTGAAATTGTATTGAGTTCATAATTTGTGAAAAAGTGAGCGTGCTCCTATTCACCCCCCCTCTAGTCGCCTTTACGGTCCAACAATTTTAAAAGTGCATTTTCCAAAAATAATACTCTCTGGTACAGAGACATGCTTGAAACCAATTTTAATATTAAGTTTATCAAAAATGAAAAGTATCAGAAGTGGTTTCATCCATTTTGGAGTTGAAATGAATTAATTATGATTTTTCGAAGTTAACATATTTAACAGTGTGCAAATTAATACTTTTTCGGATTTTATAAATCGATTAATACTTTTCTCCCCGAGTTTCGAGCTAGCTCGACACTTCCGGTGGGCGCGCGCGATGGCGCACCCATGCAGCAGCAGATGGGCCCGATGCACGCGGCCCACGCGTGATTCAAAGCGGCGATTGTGGCCGTTGGATCAAGATCAATGGTTCCACGACCGCGGATGCGTTTGGATGGTCGAGCGGCCTGCTCGAATCTCGGCCGTTCATTTGGCATCGCACGGCTAAGATTCGGCGCGTTTGGACGGTCGAGCGAATATCATCAGTCGTCGATTATACATCCAGCGGTCGAAAGCGATCCAAGTTATACCGTGCGAAGCGGACGGTCGAGCGTTTGAATGAAGGTGGGCGTTGATCTAAAGATAGGCGGCTCACGTGAAAGAACTTTGAGCGGTCGAGCGGCCTATCGAATCTCAACCGTTCATTTGGCATCATGCGGCTAAGATTCGCGGCGGCGTTTGGACGGTCGAACGACCCACTAAATCGGTATCGATTATGCATCTAACGGTCGAAATGATCCAAGTTATCTGCGTCAAAGCGGACGGTCGAGCGTTTGAATGAAGGTGGGCGTTGATCTAAAGATCGACGGTCCGATCGGCCCAATCAAGAACGGCTCGTAAGATCATTCGCCCGTGGAAGATCAGCGGTTAAGATTTCATGGTGGATCGGAATGGTTCGAACGGCCCAATGCATCAGCCCGTTTGTTGAGATCGCGGCTCTACATATGTGTGTGTCTGTTCACATCACGAGCGGTTCTATTAATACAGCATGCGTGATGACTAACCTCACGAGCGGTTCTAGTAATGAACCGTCTGTGATATCAACATATCATAAACGATTCGATTACATAGCAAATGCGTGATATTAAAATTAGGGTTTCTACGGTAAGTCATCACGAGCGGTTTCATAACAGCCGTGCGTGATAGTCTTTATCATGACGGCTTGTTTATGGAACCGTCGTGATATCCGACTATATAAGTGCCCGACTCGGCGGTTGTGCACTCTTACGCCTTAGTCTTTTCCACCGGCCGGTCTTGCCCTCGGTCTCCTCCAGCGCCACCTCAGGCCAGCGCCACCTCCTTCGTCCTGCCTCCGTCCGGTGCCGCCCGCCCTGCCGACCACCGGTGAGTTTCCTGCGCTTCCCCTTCTCTGCCGTGAGGCGAGGGTTTCCCTCGGTGTCGCCCCGCCCCTCTTGACCATCGAGGGTTTATGTGGTATTTTACCACTTTAGATGTTTACTCTCTTTGTGCTTTTGTTTGAAATGGGAGGTAGGGTTAAATTTCACTACTAGATGTACATGTAAGTTATATTTGCACAAATAGATTTGTAGAGATCTATATTTAGTTTGTTTACACAATAAGATGCTTGTGTATTTGCACAATTAGACATGCATGTATACTTGCATTAATGTATTACGATGGCGTTCTTTGTGTTGGCAAATCTATCTTTTCCTACTTGAAAAATACTAGAAAGACATCTCATTGATTGTTTTAGCTTTGGAATTGGAATTGATTTGTTTAGGTAGCGATAGTAGGCTCTACTTTTTTGGTTTTGTATAGACTCTACATGGTAAAAATAATCTTTGTACATGGTAGTGCTAATGAAATAATATTTTTATTGACGTTCCATTCCATTCTCCACTTAGCAAATCTGGTATGACCAATTCTAATTCTAGTTTGGTGCCAAGCAGTTCCTTGAAAATAAGCAAGTATCCAAATACGGTTGCAGCCCTCCTCTGGCATCTCAGTTCCACACGATTATGGATGAGGATGGAAGTGTTCCCATGTTGTGGCATAGCAGATAGCACGTTAGCATCCAGAGGAAGTTAGCGAGTCTGGTTTTGTTAGGGAGTAGGTTTTCCATAGCAATGAGCAGTGTTTACGCCGGAGATTCTTGGCGACAGAGGAGTCGGGAGGGTTTTGGAGAGGAGAATTAGGAAAGCTACACAGTTTCTATCAAGCAAGAAATAAATTTCCTCTTCTAGTTTCTGTCTTGACTCCTCTAATTTCTCTCCATCCTACCCCTGTTATCTTTCCGTCAAGACGGCTCCCGCACACAGGAAGAGGCCATGCCCTCCTGTCCCTCATCCATATAACCTACAAAGCAAACACGCCCACACAACCCACTAGATTGGTAATAAGATATAATCTATTCATTGCCATCCCTTGATGGTTAACATACCATTTACCTTATTCTGTTTTGATCGGTTTTGGTGTAATGATTTATTCCAGATATTGTTAGGGTGAGGTGATTATTGCTTCTCTTTGTTTCTTTATGGTATGGTACTACTACAAAACAGGGCAGAGATGGCAATCGTTGATTCTTTTGCAACTCGCCTGCTGAGAGCACTCAAAATCATGCAATATTTCAGCTATATGTTAAAACTGCACTGTTTGCAATATTTCCTTCTCCTTTGCATTTTTTTGTGCAATTTCATATATTTTATTTACTACGTATCATATATTTAGGTTCAATGGGTAACTTCTATTTGTTTATGTAATCATTGCATACGTAACTTATATAGATAGCAAGCAAGCGAGATGGCGAGAGCCTTTGTCTTCGCGCCGTCGGCGGCGTCGCCAAATCGTCTGGATCTTGATCAAGGTGAGTACGCACGATAAAGCGGAGGAATCTCAAATTGCCCTCGAGCCGCACGGCGATCACGGAGTCGATGGCGTCGGGATCGTGAGTCCCAAGAAAGCATTTGCGAAATTCGGACCGTCTGCGGGGTACTTGCAAGAGCGGATCCCCATCACCACCCCAACACGAAGTCTCGGCGGATGTCTGAGAGACCGGTTGTGGTGAACTTTCTACCTCGTTCACTTTGCAGAAGCGGACCGGGCACATGTGCGATGACACGCCTCTGGCGATGTCCCAGCGTGGAGGACCTTCAAGAGCACGCTTGTCACGCGATGCGTGAACACGGTCGGACGCCCTTCACGGCGTATCAATTTTTATCGCGGGATACATGGGGCGCCGTGCGAGCGAAGGCGGCGGCCGAATTCGGGAGCAAAGTGCGGCGCCTGAGCTATCGAGCACAAAACACTCACCCCACGGACTCGGCACGGCCGGTGCGCGGGTAAAGCCACCTTGATGGCGGCGGCGGAGGAGAGGCTGCACCGCGACCGTTCTTGAGATCTTAGGCAAGCGCTCGAGCACAGTTAAGGCGAAGGCATCGGCCACGTCTTGAGCGACATCTCTTTCACAAACCCGTGACGAGGCGGTGTCTCAACACAGTAAATTTCTCGAATCACTTAATTGTTAATAAGTCCATAACTTCATGGTGTCTACAATAACATGATGTCCTCTTGCAGGAAGCATTGACTTCCGCATCTTCCCAATGTTCCTTGAAGTAGGCGGGGAGAAGGATGTACTATCTACGCCAGGAAACAAGGAGCACCGGGTCGCACGCGGGCGTTGGGGTTTACGTGCCTTGGAGGATGGATTCCTACACAACTCCGACACATATAGGAGTAGGAAGAGATCCAAGGACCAGCACCACGCTCGGTTGGAACATGTGATTATTGAAAAATTTCAAGAACAAATAAAAACTTGCAGAACCAAGTAAATCAACTCATGCAGGCGCAAGCCGCCCCTGTTAATTTGGGAGCAAGTCCTGCTCGACATCAGAGTAGCGTTGCATCCACACATAATTCTGGACATGACGACGTGCAATTACCGATCGGCGACATCGAGGTAATGTACATCTCGAATACTCAAAGATAGACCTATAGGCGCCTTAGCTAATTGTGTACCGTTTTGTAGGGGCGCCGCAAGCTCAAGTGATGATGGTTGGGTCGATTCCTATTGAGGCTGGGCGGGGTATGGTGTATCCATACCAGGAAGGGGTAGTGCAGCACGGTGCCTAGCTGGCGCAGGGTGACGCTAGGGTGCAGGTGGACATGGTACATGACAATTTCATGGCCATCCATTGGAGATTCCCGAGCGAAGAAATCGAAACACTAGGGGATGCCACACACTTTTATCCGATGGCCCAAGAAGGACATCGCCTTTGGACCCTTCGGTGGCGCTTATATCGATAGGACCTGCCTCTCCAATAGGACCCTCGATGAGTCGCCTCAACCAAAGCTTGAAGGCGCCACATCGCTTCCGTTGAGAAGGCGGCGAAGGGCAAGAAAATCGTGTCACCATATCGGTCCACGAGGCGTCTCACGGAAGGCGTCCCTCACCGCCTTGTTAAGGAGAAATTGAAACCGAAGAATATTAAAGCACCTCCCAAACTCGTGAAATAGTCCCTTGAAAGTCTGTTGGTCTCCGGCGCAGAAATAAAGAGCTCAGGACTAGCTTGTCAAGCTTTGCATAATTGGTACTTGCGCAAGACCCGAGAGGAGGGGGGCCATACTGGAATCACCGTCGGATACGGGAGGGCATTTTCTCCACGAGCACAGCCGCCGTCGTGGGCTTGAAGACTTATTTGACCTATACAACCTAACTGCCCTCGATGCCTCACTTCTACGATGCTGGACACTGTAAGTGTGTACAATAAATTTCTACACTCACGTGATACCGATAAATATCATAACTCATTGATTATGTACAGATACATTATGAAATGTGCCGTCGAATCAAAGAACCGATGGGTTTCCTCGACCCACGTGGTCTCGAGCAAACAATCAACCAAGGCGCATCCCGTCGAGAATTACATAAAAATGTGATTGCTTGCTCGGGCGACAAGGACTACATAATGGTGCCCTACAACCGAAGTAAGTGCTTCAATATTTGCTATACAAATTACGTTTCAACACGGGTTTATGACTATAGCGACCTACATGAGTAGGTTCCTTTGGATTCTTCGATTCTTGTGCCAAGAGGAACATGGTATTGTACCTTGATTCTCTACTCAACAAAATCACGACTTCACCCTTCTTAAAGGAATACTCAATGGTATGTTCATTTCCTCCGCACATAACTCTATTGTAGTCTTCCTTCGTTTGAAATGGACAAGGATAACTTTTTGAATCATGTCGGCGTTCATCGGCTATGTTGCGAGGGAGGTTTATACAAAGGAGCAGCGCCACAGCGACTCGATCACGGGATCGCGATTTCGATGCAGCTACAACACAATAATCATATATCATACTCTGTAATATTGCGTCTCGATGACTATACATATATATGTAATTCTATTTTTGCGGTCTGCTTGACAAAAGCGAGATCACCTATCGCATTCTCGTATGCCATCATATGCGGCTATTGATTGCTTCTAGGGCCTTACGATCCCCAGGTTTGTCAATCTCGTAATAATTATCTGTGATATGTTTATGCTTGCTAGTTTTCAGAGGGCATGGCTAGCAATTCCTGAGGCTAGCTGAAAATACGATAAAAATTAATTAGGTCTAAAGACTTATCACAGATGGTTCTAACCACGAACCGTCTATGATACTACATAATCACAGACGGTTCGTGGTTGGAACCATCTGTGATAAGAGTTATCCTGAGCGGTTTTCAGCCGTCGTGATAGCTACTATTATCACAGACATAAAATTTCAGACGGTTCAAAAACCGTTTGTGATGAATGTTACGAACCGTATGTGATGAGCTTTTCTGTAGTAGTGAATGGTAAAGTACCAATAGCTAATGCATCAACTCTTGCTCCATTTCCCACGTGAAGATCAACCTCGCCTCTTGCTAAACGTCTACTACCTATCAGTCCCTGCGTCGAATTGCAAATATTAGCAATCCATCTGATATCAAATACCCAAGAACAAGTAGAAAAAGTGGCAAGATTAATTTCTGTAACATTTATATCTGAACTAGAAGTATAACATCATTTGTTCTTTTTCATCTCTGCCAAATACTTTTTGAAATTTCTCTCCCAATGCTCAGTGTCATGACAATGGTAGCATTCTGTATCTGGATTAGGACCCGGCTTGAGTTTCTTAAGCTAAGCCTTGAGACTCTCGATCTCATGTTGAGTCTTTCCTTTGCCCTTTCCCTTTCCCGAAGACTTACCCTTCTTCTTGAAGCTAGTAGTCTTTTGAACCATCATCACATGATTAGAACTTTTTTTGATGCTTTCCTCGGCACCTTTAAGCATGTCATGCAACTCGGTCATTGACTTTTCCATGCCATTCATATGAAAATTCAATATAACTAGCTCAAAGGTCATACGGAGCAATTGGAGAATCACATCAGTAGCTAACACTTGGTTAAGGGGGAAAACCATTGTTTTCTAAGCTCTCAATGTGACCAATCATCTTGATCACATGAGGACTGATCGAATGAAACATCCAAAAATTTGGTTTGTTTCTGAAGCTTTAAAAATAGAACTAACCATTTGAATTTTCCTGTGTAAGTTGAAGCTTAATTTAAATTTTTATAAATAAAAAAGATTTAACGTGAATAATATAAAAATAAATTAAAGTAAAGTTATTTTATCTGAGTTCTTTAAGTTCTAAAGAATTTTATGGAATTTTAGGGGAATTTTTTGGTACTTAATTGCTATTTATTTGAGCTTAGTTTTATTTATCTCAATTTCCTAAATTCGGAAAGTCTACTGTTTCTAGATCTCTCTTTTGGGCTCAAACCTTTTTCCTTGGCCCATTCCATTTTATTTTTCTTTCCAGCCTTTCCCTTCCTTTCCACCTTGAGTGCAGCGGCACTTTCTTCCTCTCCCTTACGCGAGCTAGCCCAGGCCAGCTTAAGCTTTACTCAGTGTGCATTGACTAGTCACCTCCTTCCTTTTTTGTTTCTATGCTAAGTGGGTCCCAGCCACCAACGCCACATCACCTCTTTCTTCTTCGCTGGACTCCTTAAGCCCCTGTTCGACATGCTATCTTTATTTGTGATTCGCCTATTTTCTCTCTCTCGTTAGACGATCTGTTTCACGGAGCAGGAGTAGGAGCAAACTTTGAAGATCCAAGTATGGTAACTGAGCAAAGCCAAAGCCAAGGCAAGTCATAGTACTTTGATCTTATTGAACCTATGATTTTAAAAGTATATTATTTTATATCAATTGCATGCTATCTTTATAACAAATGATTTGGGATTAGCTATCACCTATTTGTCATTATCCATCCATTAAACTATTGAATACCTTGAATCATTTGTCACCTTAGAATGGTTAACTTTAGTTGGACATATTTGTATCACCAACATGGGTATCATACAGATGCTTAGTCAAGCTTAGTTGCGATGAGTTCATTATCACATATACAAATAATGTTGAATTTGACTTAATGAGATATGGAATTATGGTAGTTAGCCACTGTTGTTAAAATTTGTGTACCATGACAGGGTATGCCATTGGTCTTGATTAAACAAAATAATTTTTGCTCGGGTGAGCGGTTGTGGATTGAGGGTGTGGATATAACACGTTGTGGGTTTATGGTAGACTCGTCTGAGTAACTTGTCAAGGACTTAAACATGCGCGCCATTGAACTGGGCCTTAATCGTGCAACTACATGGCCGGTATGGGACGGACCTGTCTAACTAATTAGCAATATCTTAATTTTGGTTCTGTCTTGGAAGCGTGAGATGCCGAATATACGTATACTCACACTGGCACAAGAGAGGGGCCATGTTTAGTCAATAAGACATTTAGTGTTGAAACCTTAGAGGGCAGAATTCGGTTAAGAATGAGCTTTGTAAAGGCCTTTTGATAATCACTTAGTCGCACACCTTCAAAAGTGTATGTACGGACACTATGAGTTGATTTATCTCTTGCGGGTAAAAATTGCAACTTCGTAGAGTTAAAACTATTTAAATAGCCGTGTCTACGGTCATGGACGTGTTCGGGGATTTCACAAGAGAGGTAGAGTTTCTTTATAAAAAAGTGTTGGGTGTGAATGGGAAGTTCACTTGATGAATATAATGTTCATTTGGTGAATGGGTAATTCACATTGGTGGTTTGTGTTGGGAAGTGAATGAGAAGTTCATTGGTTATTTTCAAAGAAATTGTTTATTTATTTATTATTCTTTTCAATGACATATTTCAATCTATTTATTGTATTATTCGTCAATGTTGCTTTCTACAAAAGAACCGACAGACTAATCCTTTGTTTGAGCTTTGAATGAATATTATTTGCATACTATTTTGCTCGACTTACGAGTACTATATTTGTTCACGACATCGATTTCTGCTACTTAGTTGAAGAGTACCAAGCTGCTGAAGAGTTCTTCGCCTAGGAGTACCATGAAGGCTTTGTGGATTAGGATGCGTTCTCCACT
This sequence comes from Hsuehochloa calcarea, assembly GCA_036346395.1. NCBI lineage: Eukaryota > Viridiplantae > Streptophyta > Magnoliopsida > Poales > Poaceae > Hsuehochloa > Hsuehochloa calcarea. Next base: position 24,062,804 of record CM070598.1, on the reverse strand, counting down.
TGATTGCTTGTGGGTATGTTGATTCGTCTCTCCAAGTTTCCCGTTCCGCTGTAAAAGTTTATTTGTTTCTTTAGCCCTGCGTGGCAAGTTAAGTAAACATTGACTATATGGTCCAATTGTTATTACTATTTGTTATTTTGAGATCTTTTTTGTTAAATCGATAAATGGATGGTATTTCATCGATGTTTCCTGCGTGAGCTAGCTACTGATCTGGGACTAGTTCAGAAAACACAAAGAGTTTCGAATGTGTAAATTTGGGTCTCGACACCGGGCTACCTTCTGACAGCCTATAAGAAGGAGGTATTGTACTTCTCTGCCCTTGCTTGGTCCTGAAACATGCCTTTCAGATCCACAATCATATTGTATGCATCTGTGGTCTCATATTGCTTCTATAGCTCAGAGTTCATAGTGGCAAGCATAAAGTAGTGTACATTGACTGCATCATTGCAATGCTTCTCATAAGCATTCTTTTTAGCACGTGTAACATCTGTATTTGGTTCCTCGGGATAGGGACCCTTTAGAATATATTCCTTCTTTTCTTGTTTGAGAGCAATTCTCATATTACGAAACAAGTCAATGGAGTTTGTTCCATTCAGTTTTTCTTTCTCAAGAATAGATCATAAGTTAAAGGTATGTGTGGAGGAAGTATTAGGTTCCATTATCTACAACATAAGATATGTATATGCAAAAATCAACACCATGTTTATGTAAGATCTTCTATTAAACACTTCAATAATAGATATTCCCACTATATATTCTAAACCAAGTTTTCCTCTAACTTCATATAGTGGGTTCAAGATCCATATATCATTAAGTCCTAGTGAGCTTTGGCATCACTACTAGAAACCTAGTGATTTAGGTAAGCAACCATTTACCAATCATATCTCATATGACTATTGTTTGTTGGGTGGCATCTCTATGCCCCGACGACCAACATTATACCCCAAGGCCTAAAACTACATTGATAGCCTTGTCAAGTTAAACCAATACTATGCATATGCATATTCGACACACACCCTCATCTTATTAAGATATTTAATGACACTCTACTTTGGTAGACCTACCAATTAACGATCAAAATCGTGATCGGCGCAACAATTGGAAAGGCATCAAATTTACTCAATTTTTCTTGAGGGATACTACTCTACCATGTTAAAACATCTAATGATAAAACATGATCAATAACATAACAGGAATAAAATAAACATTCACAAATAATTATATTAAACTGTGAAATAGTATGACCCTTAACATGCCAATCTCCTTCACCATGCTTCCTGTCCACCGAGCCATCATGCTTGAAATCACCATATTCATCTACTAAGCAATTACTTCTAAAAGCTAGTAATGAATTACATATGATAATATCAAGCATCACATGTCGGCACACAGACCGTTATATAATAATATGTAGCTAGATGGCTATAACACAACATGATACGAAGGCTATGAAAAATTCATACATGCATCACAAACGCAATGGGTCATACTATTCACATCAACCCCTGCAAAAATATGTTATGCATAGAAATAACACAGAATCCAATTCTATCGGGTGACAGGAACACATAATACTATATAACACGACAACAATTTTTGGGATATGAATCTCATTCACGTAATTGATCCATGAAAATCCATCGGATTAATCATATTAACCATATTTCGAACCAATTTGATCACCGCTTCCATATGACCACACATCGCGGCATATCCGATGGCGAAATTCGGCCGGTGGGAATCATATGATGTTATCAACTCATACCTCCGTAAACCCATCGACTATTGGCGAAAACCAATTGATCTTATTAACCCGTGCCTGAGACCGTTGCATCTATATGAACCGATCTTGGTTGCGAACATAACATTAATAGCTCCAATCTACTCCTGCCACATACCAAGTATATGTGACCAATCTAGATCAAAACCTACGCAAGATGGCTCTGATACCACTAAAGGGATACGGGTAGGGTACACTAGCTGGTAATTCAAAAAATTCTACCACGTAAACCAAGAAGTTATGCAAGCAAGAGATCATAGATCGTTACCACTAGACGCGTAGTGCTGCGGAAGAAGAGTTGGAGCAGCCTGATCCAACGTCGAGCGTGTCGATGTAGTGGTCGTAGTTGATCATCCAACGTCCTCGATGCCGATCCTCTCTTGTAGCAACCAATCGTGTTCCTTGTGAAGATCGTGGATCATCCTCGTTCTGCAAAACAGCAATTGCAGTAGCGGCTCTACCGTATCCACATGTATAGGGATGGAACACCGTACGCCGGTGTACTAGCACCAACTCGCAAGGTAGGGTCTTCGAGAGGATGGTGGCTAGGGTTTTGGTGAAGCAACTTACGTCCACTATCCCAATAGCCTCATGCGTCCTCTTATAAAGAGCCAATGATCCTCTTATAAAGAGCCAATTATGGATCCTATCCGAACTAGTTTGTTCCAACCTGTTAAGTGTGTGACCTTGTAGGTTCATGCATAATCGGTTGTGACTCGAAAATACCTTCCGACCACGAGTCGTTAGCGGTTCCTAGCGATACATAACAATTCCACGAATACCGTAAATTATATCGGACGAACCTTATGTAACACCCTGGCTATTCGGAAGCTAAGATGTCACGTAAATCTAACAAACACTAAGAATATACAACAATACCAGGTTAATCAGGCTCAATTAACAATATCTCATAAGGAACGACGATAAACGATTAACAGTTTCATGAGAAGGAATGGAAAACATACATAATAAAGACGTACGGTAGGCATTACCAAAATTGGATTATTACAATTTGGAAATTTAACAAATAGTTGACATGAATGAAAGATAACAATATTATTTCTTATTTGTTAAAGGTGATGTGCAGTATGCTGGACTACCCCTCAAAAGGTCTTGCCTTCCTCCTTATTTACCTAAATAAAACACACAAAGCAAGGATGAGCCAAAGACTCAGCAAGTACTTTAACAGACAACAGAAACATTAAGCGAATAAAGCAAATCACAATCTGCTTGTGAAAAATATCTCTGAACACATATGGATATGAATGAAATGGAATAAGGCAATGAAGAAATGGGTACTCACAACTTATCTGGTATAGTGGTGACACACCGTCGGTGTTCACTTAAGCCCGTGCTTAACAAAATGCGGGGACCTCAAATACCGTATGAAGAGCGTTTCATACGGTGTCAACATTGCCCACATTGGAATGGTGGGTCTTATGTGCCCATTCTGGAATTTATGAGGCTTACAAATTTCCACTCCCGTGGTTCAATCGAATCGATGCATGAACATAATGCATTTTCATGAAATGAATGTCTATCACATATCAATAAAGAGTAACACATGGCATACAAATAAACTCATGAAAATAAGTCTAGTGGTACAATCACAAGCAATAACGTCATTGAATAATAGCAGACGGGTACTTGCCTTCCGTGACTGTGGCGTGTTAGGAGGCAACGACGGTGTTTCTCCACTCCTTGCCCACCGCCTACACAAATAATTAATCGAAATAATACTAACAAGACATGACGTGCTACGAGCATTTTACCATAACCCTCTAACTAACCAAACGTAAACAATGGCTCAAAATGGCGTCCTAACTAATCACCCAATTTCATTATTACGATCAGCGATGCGAGAAAAATCGTAATTAAATATCTGTGACTCCTAATGACTTGAAACCAGTGCTCAAATACTCTTAACGCACCATACTACGAAACTCTAGTTGGTGGAGTTCTTTGAATCGGCCAAACCAGTGGCCTAAACAACAGTTGAAAGCAACTAACAGACATCTGTCCAGTTGCAAAACATTAGCAAATAAAAGATGTAACTTTCAATATCTGATCCAATTGAGGTGATCTTTATTAACTTGGAAATATAATTTAAAGGGCTACAATAACCTATTTGGGTGAAGGTTCTGAATCGACTCTAACTAGATCAAAACCGAGGAACAAACCGACAGTCCCCAGATCCAAGACAGACAGAGCAGCGCGCGGTTAAAAATTCATATCTCCCTAACCGTATGGTGTAATCTCATGATCTTGGTGCCAAAAGAAAGATAACGACCTGACGAACAAAACTCTAGGAGACGAAAACCCCAGATTCGGCCTCTAAAGGGTCGAAACTGGCCGCGCAAGGTGACAGATGTGTTCTAGAATTTCCAGAACAGGAACCGATTTAGATCTAATCAACTATTAAGCAATCAAATCGAATCAAACTACGACTTGGATCATTCGTTACCCTTGAAGACCTGCAGGGAGACGTGGATCCACCTCCCAAAGATCTTCCCCCTTTCTCCTCCCTTCCTTCTCCAATGGCCGGCCACCACGGGGACGACGGATGGCCGGAGGCCGGCGGAAGGAGGTGACTTGAGGATCACGGTGGCGACAACCGGGGAGGAGGCAGGGGAGGGAGGAGGCACCAGATTAGGAGAGGAGAGGATGGGGGTGGCGGCTTGGGGAAGGGAGTGGGGGAAAAGAGGGGAGAGGCTAGGGTTTGGGGAGAAACCCCCTGGCCAGCCCCCTCATGGGCCCCTCTGAGCTGCGCCGAGCCCAAGTGCCGAAGATCGTGAAAACCCTCTGAAAAACTGAAAACTCTGACTTTCTGATTATCTCCTTCTCCCGCATTCTTTTCTTCTTTCCCGATTAAATTTCTGGGTATTACACCTTAATACAATATGATCTATGACTAGGTCCTTATCACTTATGACTGGCTCGTATCTTTATACGACCAATTCATATTTAGTCACGACCAGTTCGTAACTCCTTACGACTAGTTAGTGATTATGTTTGACCAGTCTACAACCATATCATATCTCCATATGACCAGTCCGTATCTGGTCGAACTGAATGACCTTCTTGTGTATTCTCCCTTTGCCTCACGATATCTGGTTGAACTCCAAGTGAGATATTTTGTCATCTATACACTATTCAATACTTTATCGATCAAGTGATGAATGACTTCATGTGGTCGGCTATTCGACCACTAGTGGCATGGCCACGCACTTTCTTTATCCGACCACATCGAGGGGCACAAAGATATTTCTCCTGTTATGTTAGGAGAGGAAAATCCCATATCCGACCGTCACGTCCCTCTGCATGTTTCATAGCATACACGAAGGTTACTTTTATAACTACCCAGTTACGGAGTAGCGTTTGGCAACCCCTAAGTGTACTATTACACTTGTAGGAAACTATGTTGATCTCAGGTTTAAGAATTATACATCATCATTGCTTGAGACTAACTGATGACACATAAAATTGTAACAATCTCAATACTGTCTCAAGATGGATCAATCCAACACCATGTTCTCCAACATGTGTTCACATTATTGATTCAATATCCATATATCCACGACTGGTGAAACATGGTCATCAATCAATACATGTGCTGGTCGATAAGTTACTAGTGTTCCGACCGGTGACATCCGACTAGGAATATATTTAGAATGACATCATATAAGTTAAAGAGATTCACCAACAATTCACATACTTGTTAATCTTTATAAATGATAATTCATTCAAAAAACATAATAATATTTATTCTATAACTTGTAAATATAGACATGATACAATAATCTCTATGATTGCTTCTACGACATATCACCAACAGAGACCACCTATATTATGGTGTGATAATCTAGGTGTGGTCTATTTATCAGTTAATCCTGTGTTTCATGCCCATACAAAACACATTGAGGTTGATTTTCATTTTGTTCAGGACGAGTTGCACTGAAGGAATTAGAAGTACAATTAATATTCACAAAAACTCTGTCGCAAGAGCCGTTTGAACGGCTGAGTTACAATCTCAATCTGATTAACTCCAGCGTGGATTGAGGAGGTGTGTTGAATTAGAGATAGAATTCAGTCGTTATATGTCTATTTTGGTTGTCGGTTGTACAGGATCGGCATTGTAGCGCGTTAGGCGACTCTATCTCTAATTATGATCTTTTCTGCTGTATATCAACTGATGTATGTATTGTTTCCTATAAATACAAGACAATCCCACGAGGGATACTCGCGGCAAATCTATTAGTTTCTCATCGATCGACAGCGCAGCAGCGGTGGTTCTCAGCATGGCGGCCTGTGTTTCCCTTATTTCTTTTCCTTTATTTCACTTTAGGCCCTTAGGGAAAGAAAGAAGAAAACATGGTATTGCAATCTTGAAGTAGGAACCCTAAGAATTTCTAGCATGCAGACCAAAAGCTATCCTGGTCGAGGAAACCAAGGAAATGCACCATTATGTGCTTTCATAGGCAAGTAACATCCACCAACACTACAAAAGCAACAACTTAGAGGCAATAGATATCTACTTAACACTTTTCATTTGCATTAAGGTAGCAATCTGTCTTCTGTTTCTTTATGTCAAAGTGGTGAAACTTCAGGATGTTGGAAACCAAGGAAATTCTAGGAGGAACATTTTGCAGCAACAAAAGTAGCTTTGTTTCCTCAAATCATCTCAGGAAGCAAACTATTTTTAGTGCTAATAAAGGTAAGCCTACTGCCACATTTAGGAAATAGCTTCATTATGGCTGCTAAGTTATTACCTGCTTTAATTAGTGCTGCATTATTTCTAATGAGATAAGCTTAGCTTAGCGGTGTTCACATAAAGGAGGGTGGGTGATACATGAAAGACGACTCCACCAAGGGGAAGAGTGCTCAAATACTGGGTTAGTGAGCTTCTTGCACAAGGCACACTTGCTGTGTAAATGAGTATATATATTAGTTGTGACTTATTAGCATAGAAATGATCTGAACGAACTATTGCCTTTGTGCACGCAAGCAGAGATTATATTCGTGTTATCTCACAAAAAACGACTACATACATATGTTTCTATTATCTTGCAGTCATGTTGTACTTAGTAAAGGGCAACAGAACCGTTGTAGTTCCGTTTATCGAGGTTGATTTTGCTTTGCAGCCGCATCGCAACACAAACAACAATGTAAGGGCATATACAATGGTACAGATAGCTGTTGTCTATAGCATCTCTTCATATCACGTATAGACAGCACTATAGACATCTCATCTCATGTAATGAGTTGTCTTTTCACTTATTTTTATAGATGATATAATCTTTTAATGTTCTCATAGATCTAAGATATTTTCTCCTTAATTTTGGTGATACAGTCTGCTATTAGTGTATTTTTGTTGTATACGTGTAGTACTGTTCAAAATATTGACATGCTCTGTTACCTCATCAAGAAAAGTTCCCTTTTTGCCACTAAAATGAAGTATATTCTCCTCAAAATTTTGCACTCCTCTTTTGTGGCTAGTCCGCTAGAGACGCGTTTCTTTTTTGCTATTCACGTTAAGTCAAACTCGGTTACCCCTCCTTTCCGAGGTCGCGTGGCTGACGAATCAAACTCTCAACGCATAAATAATAAATAATATAAAAAATATAAAAATGCAATTCGAGTTTACTTGTAAACTTTTGTGTACAATAAAAATCCCCCGCCCTCTTTATCTAGGATGAGATGTCTCTCGTCACGCATAGTAAACAGTATGAGAATAAACTAACTAATAGTCTTTGTAGGCCGACAACGCTTTAATAAATATTTGTTTTAGTAAAGTATTTACACATAGTTGAGCTTTGAAAACGTTCCGATGTACAACATTTCCAACTATTTTCTTCTCCCTGTGCACGTGCAGGAGACGAGTTTGCTACAGCCATAGATGCCGATGGCAATGCCGTGTCCCTGTTTCCTTTGCCCACTCACTCTCTCGCCCCTACATTCCTGTCGTCTCCTTTTGTCACTCACCCAAGGGTACGTTGGTCTATGGCGAAAAAATTAACAGCCAAACGACGGCTAACAGCCCTTGACCTTACGGAAATATCTATTAAAACATGAGTTCGTTTTTCCTTAACAGTCTGTCGATTCAAATCGTATTGTGAATTAAAATCAAGTAGAATTATAGTAGAGTCGTAATCCAAAGAGTAGAATCGTGTAGAATCGCATAATAGAGTTGTGGTAGAGTCATTTGGGCAAAAAACAATTACAATTTTTTTGTAATTTGTTTTATTTTTTAAGGTGAGGTTTGCTGATATTTTGTTTTAAAACAAAATTTGTTGATATTAATTTCTGAGAATAAAACTATAAATAAACAAGGAGCATGCAAAATATTATATCAGTGTGGTAATGCTAGTACAAATATCTATATTATGACATGAGCAATCTTGAGCTTGATAATGATAAGCTATTTTTATTCCTGGAGTACGTCTAGCTGCTTTTAAGGAACATGCAAGCGTTGCAATTAGATATTGATTTACAAAAGTTGTGAACATTTCTCATGTAATTGTAGTAAACTAGTTATTATCATTGGTTATTCTCCTGTAGTTTAGGCCCATATCAAACATCATGTCAGTACCATTATACTTTTTTCTTGTGCGATAAAAAGTACTTTGTCCCTTTTTCGGTTATAAGTAAGTGGTAAACCATATAATAATCATATAAAGTTATAGTATAGATGTTAAATATGTGTATTTTTATAATTTTGTAAAATCGCCAATTCTACAATTCAATACTACCGGAGGCATATCGATCCAAATTCCAAACATACACGCATCACAGCCAAAACTTTCCAATCAAGTCCATTATATTACAAGCGTACGTAGTTATCGATTCCCATGCCTCCCAGCAAGCTTCCCTACAGAGTACAGACACACACACGGCACAGCATGCTACATAGCACAGCCGTACAAATTTATGCATGCATGATGCATATGCATGGCGGCACTGCATGGGTAAGCTAGCTTAGAGAAGGAGCTACACGTACAAAACCTTGGGGATTAATTATTTCGTGTTCTAACCAAAACCACACACCCCTAAAATACAGTAGGTTAGAACATGCATGCTTACTAGTAATTAATTATACATAGTAGATAATAATTGCAAAAGCCAGGCCTGTATATGCCGTACTGGATCTAACTTGTACGTAGGCAGGTAGAGCAAGTACGTAGCTTAGTCTAGGTGGTCGTCCTTGGGAGTGCGAGGCAGAGCAATGGCGTCTTCATCTCGAGGGACATGTTGAGGCGCTCGCTCATGTCGACGCGGCCGCCCGACGGCACCCACCGGAAGCTCCGGAGCAGCTGCGCCAGCCAGAGGTGGACGGTAGCCAGCGCCAGCGCCCTGCCGGGGCACACCCTCCGGCCGGCACCGAACGGCGCTAGACGGAGGTCGCAGCCGGCCACGCTCACGACGTCCTCGGCCTCCTCCAGGAACCTCTCCGGCCGGAACTCGCCGGCGTCGCGCCACAGGCTCTCATCGCGGGCGATGGCCCACATATTCACCACCGCCGTCGTGCCGGCGGGGACCAGAAGCGGCCGCCGTCGACGCGGGCGTCCTGCGTGGCGAGGCGCGCCCACGAGAGGAGCGGGCCGGGAGGGTGCATCCGGAGGCACTCCTTCACGACGCACTGCAGGTACCGGAGACCCGCCGCGTCTTCGCCGTCGCCGCCGGCGGCCGCCGCGGCGTCGATCTCGGCCTGCGCCTTGGACTGGACGTCCGGGTGCAGCGCCATGCGCGCCAGCACCCACTCCAGCAGGATGGCCACCGTGTCCGTGCCCCGGAAGATCATCTCCTGCGTGCACACATGCATTCGCCCATGTCATGAATTGATCCAGACATGCATGAAACACTCCATATATTTATTATGCACAAACCGAAGAGATTATTAGTGTAAAATAGTATGCGTACGTGTACACACTACATGGAAACCATGTCAAGATCAGGAGCATATATATATATGTAAGAAGACAAGTCGGCATCAGGAGGACAAGCAATCAAGATATGCATGCGTGTAGAAGCTAGCCTAGCTTAAATTAGCTTCCTAGCTTGAGCTTACCCACTAATGGACAGTGACCCGGCATTCTATCCACAGCTAGCTAGCTAGCTAGAATAAACACAACAACAAAGATACTGACAAGATCATGCACACTCACTCATGGACAGGGACGCAGCACAAAAGAACAAACATGTGCTTATGCCTAGTTGCCTACCACATCAAGTACCGGAAACTATATATGGCTAGGTCAAGAAGTTTTTGCATATATAGAGTTATAGACCACAAGAACAAGCTTTTTATATCACGCCTATATATAAGTTTTGACTAGCTACTTGACCATATATAATATTTATTCACATACAACATAGCTTATGTCTACATGTGCATGTCCATGCATGTATTTAGAGCTAGTCCTTCTGGTCAACAAAACAAAATTGGGTGTGTCAACATGTTGCCATGCAGGACCTCCATGCATGTATGTAGAGCTAGTCCTTCTGGTCAACAAAACAAAATTGGGTGTGTCAACATGTTGCCATGCAGGACCTCCAAAATATAACTTTAACATCCACCAACATGTATGGTAAATGGGAGCTTCTATACTTCAGATGATTGAAATTTCTTTATGTATCAGTCACCTTTCTTAACCGTAAGATTTTGATTCAATAGATACCACAAGTTTCTATGTTGAGATAAAAAAAATTCTAAACTAGATAAAAATAAATATAGGGTTAATTCTAAACTAGACAAAAGTAAATCTAGGTGAACCCTACAAACATAAAAATATAGAATTAAAAGTTACAGTAGAGCTGTGCTAAAATTGCACATCACTTAGTACTACAATTTTAGGCTTAGTATTGTGCAAGTGTAGGTGACTGATGCATAAGAAATTTTCAGGCAACTGAAAATTAGCATACCCGCTGGTAAATTATCTCTAAAACTTTAACAAAAATTAATACTACCAAAGTACTTTTGGACCAATCAATCTAGATATTCAAGATGTTGCTATGCAAAGTTAAAATAGTTAACATGCTTGCTAATTTTCAGTTGCCTGAAATTTTTCTTTCCATTAGTCACCTACAATTGCACAGTACTATGCTTAAATTGCAGTACCAAGTGATGTGCAATTTTAGCACAGCTCTATTGTAACTTTTAATTAGTTCTATTTGTTTTTATTTTTATTTTTTATTTTTGTATTTATAGGGTTCACCTAGATTTACTTTTATCTAGTTTAGAATATATATTTTTTTGTATTTGTAGGTTTCACCTACATTTACTTTTTTCTAGTTTAGATTTTTTTTGTTTGAATACAAACTTGTGTATCCATTGGATCAAAATTCTACGGCTAAGAAAGGTGACTAGTAGATAAACAAATTTTGATGGTCTGAAGCATAGAAGCTCCCAATAGTTGAACTGCACATGTTCTAGGTGCCACTTTTATTTGACTGGAGGTATATATAGTAGCTAGGTTTTATACATGCCATGTATTATTAAGTACTCACGTACCCATAGGATAGCGATCATGTCCTCCTCCTCCAACCTCTCCTCTCCCTCCAGCCCCAACAGGACGTCAACAAAGTCGTAGTCGTCTTTGTTGTCGCCGTCGTTCCTCGTCTCCCTTCTCCTCCTGTGGTCCTCTATGATCCTCGAGACGAACACCTTAACCCTAGACGCCAGCGCCCTGCACCTCCTCCTGACGCCATGCACGTCGAGGAGGCGCAGCAACGGGACATGGTCGCCCCAGTTGAAGGTGCCGAGCAGCTCGTAGCCTTCCTTCACCATCTCCTCCAGCTCCGACCCCAAGCCCTCGTCGAGTTCGTCTAAGCTGACCCCGAACACGGTCACCATGACATTGTCCAGGCCTGCGAGGTGCAGCAGCGGCCTCACGCCGACTACGCCGTCGCGCGCCATGGCGAGCCCCACCCGCCACACCGTCTGCTGGCCGATCGCTCTTCGGTGCTCGGCGAGGCGGCCGGTGAGCCTTCTGGGGCTGAACGCGTGGGCAGAGGCCAGGCGCCGCAGCCGGCGCCAGTACTCGCCGTGCGGGGCGAAGCCCATGGCCCGGTGGAACATGAGCTCGGCCGCGGCCTCCTTGACCGGGCGGTCGGCGAAGGCGGCGCCGGCGAGGATCTCCCTCGCCGTGTCCGGGTGGCTCGCCAAAACGAATCGGGTGAGCCCGACGGAGAAGGCCATGAGGCGCGAGGCGCCGCGCGACGCAGCGATGCGAGCCAGAGCACGGTGCGGGTTCTGGCCGGCGAGCGCGAGGAAAACGCCCGGCGGGCCTGGGATGGCGGCTCCGTGGTTGCCGGACAGCGCCCACGCGAAGCCGCCGGGGTGGAAGAAGGCGAGCGCGAGGAAGAGGAGCGATAGGACGAGGCAGGCATGGAGAGGGTTGGCTATGGTGGAGGCGAGGAGGAGGAAGGTGGAGTCTAGGTTGGAGAAGGACACCATCTTAACTTCAAGCAGTGTGTGTGCTATGGTTGAGTGGTTTGAAGAAGAAGAGGAGAGGTGGATTGGTATATATAGAGGGTTGGGGGTGAGGTGGTGGTTGATTTGATTAGCGGTTTTAGCACCTCTAGTTCAAAGTAGATGTCATTAATTAGATTTTATTTTCCACTTTATGTAGAGAGAGGTAAAACTCTGACCATTTAAATTTTATTTTTCCACTTTATGTAGAGAGAGAGAGAGAGGTAACACTTTGGCAGTTTAAATTTTATTTTAACACGTGATCAGTGGAAATTAGACAGGTATAATAATATTATAAGAGTATTTTCAGGACGAATTAGTATAATCAAGCGATATCATTTTCGTGATTAATTAGCGGCAAAAAATAATTTAAAAGATTGACTCAAGAAATATCATGGTGACATTTATTTTGGACAAGAGGTTACAACATATAGACGTCTCTTGAAAATGAGAATGGTTTCAGAGCTGAGCCAGGTCTTGTACGCTTGCACGAAGCTTGAATGGTTTTTGGTGGTAATTTATGTGTAAAAAGATTGATTCAGGGCCGAGGTACATGATATGAACTGCATGCGTAAGGTAACCTATGGATGTTTCTAGAATTCATGCATCATTCTGAAGGAAGACACATGTAGGAGTACCACGCATGGATGTATGGAGATATAAAGGTACGTATAGGAGGAAGCATAATAAGATGCCAAAGTGTTCAGTTTTTTTGTCCGGTCGTGCTACGTGCGCCTATCCATCCATGTATCATGTATGTGCTCGCCGAAAGACACATGCATGAAAGAGGAAAAGTAGCCCAAGATATTTTTGTGTGGGCTTAACTTCGGTATGTACGTATGTACACTCGTCTCGATACGGGTGGACTTAGGACTAAATTTTGGGTAAGATGAAGTTGTAAATGTGGTCCAAAGAGGATGACCTAAAACCAAAAGAATTTATAAATAGATTATATTGCAAACACAGTATTAAGAGTATACGATACAAAATAGAATCAACAACTACTACTACTATAAAAAGGCTAATACTGAACGACTCATCACATACGGTTGATCAATATCGTCAGTATTACAGACGGATCATATTGAAAACCGTATGTGAAGTATCACAGATAGTTCTGAACAAGAACCGTTTGTGATATTACTAAATATCACAGACTGTTTGTGGTTGGAAGTGTCTCTAATATGTTCAATGCTTCGGTTCCCGCGCGATGCGTCTCTTACGATGCATCTCTTCGTCTCGCGCGCCGACATTCACTACTACAAAAGAGGCTATAGCAGACGGCCCATCACAGACGGTTCCTTTCAGAACCGTCTGTGTTGGGTCTGTCTGGGCTATGTTTTGGCGCAGCGGGCCTATCACAGACGGTTCTATTTGAGCCGTGCAGCGATAAACAATATCCTGACAGTTACGAAATAGAACCGTGCGCGATATTACATGACAGTTCTATTTCGAACCGTGCGATATCCTGACGGTTACGGAAATAGAACCGTCTATGATGTTACGAGACGGTTCTATTTGAGCCGTGCGTGATAATTGTTTATCACGAGCGGTTACGAAATAGAACCGTCAGCGATTTCTGTGCTTCATATAAATTGAGCGAGACATCCCTCACGCGCTGCCTGTGTCTACCACTTCCCTTCCTGCCTAGCTCGCATCTGCTGTGTGTCTACCACTTCCTTCCTCGCCCTAGCTCCTCAACTGCTGCTGTATACCGCTCCAGCGCCACTTCCCTGCCTAGCTCCTCCAACTGCGCCACTTCCCCCTAGCTCCTCAACTGCTTGTGTGTCTACCGCTCAGCGCCACTTCCCTGCCTAGCTCCTCCAACTGCGGCTCCTCCTCTATCTTGGTATGAGCACATGATCTTGCACCGTCAATGTTGGAATAAATAATATTAGCCACAAATCTTAGTTTTGAAACCTTATAACTAATGAACTAAAATTTGACTTAGGAGTGGTAACTTAATAAAATTGAATTAGGTCTAATAATCACTAAAATTTGAGTTAGGATAATTAATTGGCTTAAAAAAATAAAATTTACACACCGTTCACTTTATGCGGTGGGGTTTGGGTCAAGCAATATTGCATTTGCGGTTCCGGTATTTCAGGTTAATAAGTGTTGTATGAGATGATGCCTATATTTGGGTTGTATGATTGTTCAATTGAGATAGATATCGATGTCGAGAGGTAGGGATCATGGTTGTGGCCGTAGGCATGGCTACGCTATGCCACCGCGTGTGGTACTTAACTAGTGAAGACTTTTCTTTCAATAACCTTAGATGCAAATGTTGGAGAATGAGTTTATATTGCACATTTTCGTTTGCTATAAATTAATCGCTAATCAATTTGACACTAATTTGTTACATGCGTAGTGTAGATGGATCGAAGCGGATGTGCGGTGTGAACCGTGTGAGTCAAGATTACATTAATGGCGTGGTTGCTTTTAGAAGAGCCACGAGCGGGATATGTTGAAGAAGGGGATAAATTTTATGTCTTGTCAGTGCATTGATTGCGTAATCTGAAGATGTTTAACAACGGCGCGGTCGAGCGCACTTGATTGAAGGGTTTCAAAAAGGGTATACATGTTGGACCGATCCGCGGTGAAGAGCGATTATACGAAGTTAATAATGGCGACATCGCCGAGGAAGTCAACGATTTGCGGATGTGGTGTGCTTTTGATGAGGATAGGGGCACGATGACAATCTGGATCGGATGCTACGCGATGCGAGAGAACTACAGTGAGAGAGAGTTTTGTAAATTCGAGGGCTTAAGGGAGGACTCGGTGAGACCTTTGTTCCCAGGCCGCAAGCCGGAATACACAAGGTTGTCAACCGTGCTTGAAGCTGCTGAAATTGAAGGCAAGCAATAGTTGGTCCGATAAGAGTTTCACGGCGTTGTTAGGTCTCTAGCGGACATCCTTCCGGAGAAGCGTGTTGCCCGGCACCACCTATCAAGCAAAGAAGGTTATTTGCCCATTGGGAATGGAAGTAGAAAGAATACATGCATGTCCGAACGATTGTATCCTCTACAGTAAAGAGTATGCGAGACATGCATTATTGTCCGTGTGCAAAGCATCCCGATACAAGCGTCAAAATCGCTAAGGTGAAGCAAGGACCTCCTGCTAAGATGTTGTGGTATCTGCCTGTAATCCCACGTTTGAAGCGTTTATTTGCGAACCCAAAGGAGGCAAGATTGCTGCGTTGGCACTCAGAGGAGCGTAAGAGAGATGGAAAGCTAAGACACCTGCGATTACGCGGTGGAGAAACTTGATCGGAGCTTGAAGAGTTCGGTCGGAACCGAGGAACATAAGGTTAGGGTTGAGTACAGATGGAATGAATCCTTTCGGTAACATGAGCAGCCGACATAGCACCTGGCCCGTGAATCTATGTATGTACAACCTTCCTCCTTGGCTCTGTATGAAGCGGAAGTATATTTTGATGTCACTACTTATCCAAGGGCCGAAGCAACCTGGGAATGATATTGATGTGTACCTAGCACCATTCTTTGGAAGATCTTGTGACCTTTGTGGAGCGAAGGGGTGCAGGTATGGGATGCGTACAAGCGAGAGAACTTCACTTTACGCGCCATGTTGTTCGCACCATCAATGATTTTCCCGCCCTTGGTAACTGTCGGGCTTGATACAAAAGGAGCCAAAGCACATCCGCCTTTGCTTAGATGCTACGGAGAGTGTATGGTGAACAACTCGCGCAAAATCGTATATGCGTCACCGTAGGTTCCTTCCGAGAGAGTCACCCATACCGCAAGATGAAGAAACAATTCGACGGAAATAAGGAAGGCGGTTCGACTTCAAGGGCTTTTAGTGGGAAAGAGGTCTATGATATGGTTAAGGATATCGATGTTGTGCTTGGGAAGGGCGTAAATTAAGAACCCGTGAGAAGAACATCCGGAAGAAGCGGTCAATTTTTGGGACTTGCCTTATTGGGAGTACTTAGAAGTTCGCCTTTGCATCGGCGTTATGCGTGAGAAGAATGTATGTGATAGCTTGATTGGTCTCTTCTTTGAACATTAGTGGCAAAACAAAGGATGGTGTTAACGCACGGCGTGACTTGGTCGATATGAACATAAGGACCGAGTTAGCACCGAAAGAGACCGATCTGGAGACGAGCGTACCTTCCCCGACTTGCTACACTCTGTCCAAGGCGAGAGAAATGAAGCGTGCGAGCTTGCGGTGTGAAAGTCCGTCTGGTTACTCGCTAACATTAAGAAACTTGTTTCTATGCAAGATTTGAAATTAATTGGTATGAAGTCGCATGATTGTCGTGTCTTGATGACACAAATGCTTCTGTTGCAATTAGGAGTATCTTGCGAACAAGGTCCGAGTGGCAATCTTGAGGTCGTGTTATTTCTTCAACTCAATTGCTCGAAGGTCATCGATCCCCAAGGACTAGATGCTCTGCGGTAGAGGTAGTGACGACTCTGTGTCATCTTGAGATGTATTTCCCTCCGTCATTTTTCGATATCATGGTCCATCTCATTGTTCACCTTGTGAAAGAGATAAAGATATGCGACCTGTGTTTCTCGTCATATGTACCCGTTCGAGAGGTACATGGGAATTCTCAAGTCCTCGTGACGGAATCGATCTCGACCGGAGGCGGCATCATCGAAGGTTATGCAGCGGAAGAGGTCATTGAGTTCTGCGTCGACTACATGGCTCGGTGGATCCGATTGGTGTGCCTCTATCTCGTCATGAGGGGAGACCGGATGGTATCGGGACCATCGGAAGAAATCAATCACTCCGATCTGGATCGTGCGCTCAAGCCCATTTCACGGTCTTGCAACACATGACCCAAGTGTCCCCGTACATCGATGAGCACAAAGACATGGTGCGCCAAGAATCCGGACGGGTCGGAGGTTTGGATCACGAGAGCACACAACCGTCGGTTCAACGAATGGTTAAAGGTGCGAATCACTCGGAGGTCATCAAGTGATGATCTGTTGCTATGGTTGGCAAGAGGGCCACATTTTACAATTGTCACATGGCAAGGATCGACATAAATGGGTACACATTTTATCGGCATTTCGGGATAGGAAGAGCACGAGTCGCGAGCAGCGTTGTCGCATAGATGCATTCGATCTGGATGGGCCGAGGAGATCGTACTATGGGCAAATAGAGGAGATATGGGAGATCGACTACGTGCTTTTCAAGATCCCCTATTTCGGTGCCGTTGGGTCCATCTCCCAGTGAAGGTCGACAAATGCAGGCGTCACTACCGTGGACCTCGAACGTGTCGGATACAAAGACGAACCATTCGTACTGGCTAACCAAGTTGTTCAAGTCTTCTATGTAACCGACCCGGCAAATAAGAAGCGCCACGTAGTTCTTCATGGAAAAAGGAGGATTGTCGGAGTTGAGAATGTAGTGGACGAGGAAGAATACAATCAATTTGACGAGTTGCCACCTTTCGGAGACGGCATCAGGCTCGAGGAAGAACCCAGTGAGGAAGCTAGCTATATGCGCGTCGATCATCATGAAGGGCTGTATTTTAATTAAGAATTTAATTACTCCATTGTAATTAATTTATTTATTCCATTGTCATGTGTTAATGTGTTATGGACTTGTGATCTTTAATATTGATGTCAATGTGGATATTCATGGTGCCAGTGAGATTATTACTGGCAAGGTCCAAATATTCTAGATTGGTAAGGGAGTCTATTTTAGGAGGAATTGCACCGTGCAGCAGGTTACCAGATAGGTCTATCTTCCTTAGGATACAACCCTTCTACGACTTCACTTCATTGGGTAGGTTCTCTCTTGGAGTCATTTTGAACATACTATTGCACGATATGCCAATAACTTTTCCGTTGAGATATTCGTGTAGCTTTTTGGAATTCTTGTTGTCTGTTCCTTTTTCCTTTTTTTTGCCTAGCATGCTTTAAATCTTGCTAAACTTTTGGGCTTTACATTATAATTAACTAATGCTAAAAACACCATCTTGGAAGTTCATCCAAAAACTGCGCCTTCGAAATATTATTATTGTTTTATGTATAATATGCTCACTAAAGCATTAGTGAAGTGCCCAAGGTTTATTCATGTGACCCCTTAACTAAAAATGATGACATATAACTTAGCACTATTTCATTTAAATTAGCTATTGTTTATATGTAAGTCTATTTCATCACCTGAAGTGCTCTTTTTGTCTATGTAGTGCGTGAATTAGATGTTCCTGGCGAAATCACGAGGCGGTTCCCTCTAGAACCGCAGCAGATGTTCTGCATCCGAGCGGTTCTAGAGGCTATGCGTGATGCGTAAACATCACTGACGGTTTCCCAGGCCGCTGCAGTGATGTTTACGCATCACGAGCGGTTCTAGAGGCCGTGCATGATGTGTCGCATCCTGACAGTTCCCTCTAGAACCGTCGTGATGCGTGTTGACTATATAAGGTTCAGAGACGATAGGGTTTTGATCTAACTCTATCGTCTCTGAGGCGTCCTCGCGCCGCCTCCCGACCCCGCGCCCCTCCTCCCCGACCCCGGCGCCTCCTCCCAGACCCAGCGCCCTCCTCCCAGACCGGCGCCTACCCGAGCCCGGCCGCCTCGTCTCCGACGCCTCCCAGACCCGGCGCCCCTCCTCCCCGACCCGGCGCCTCCCGAGCCCGGCCACCTCGCCATCGCCACACTGCTCAGCTGTCGCCCTCTCCATTGCTTCCACCCTCGAGATCCAGTATCGCTTCTCGCTTTGTAGTATGGCGTATGGCGTGCGAGAGAAGAGGAGGGAGAATTTCTTTGCCTAGAACGTGTGTCTGCGGGCCTTAAGAGCTTTAGCGGTATCGCTTTAATAACCATGGTTAACAAATGTTGAATTGCATTAGTTAATAAAAATGTACTTTCGGTTGCTTCCATTTTTGTTGGATCTAATTTTGTAATCGAAAAATTGCAAGTCACGAATGCTAATGTTCCATTGAAACTCTTCAAATAAAAGCTGGACCCGAGCTCAAAGTTCGGGAGTAATCTAGTAACTTTCTGAATTCATTTGGGTATAACATCTTGCCATTCGAGTTTGCCCAAGAACTTCATGTAAAGTCCAGGGCTACCATATTATCACATATTAGAGACAACATTAAGCAACTAATGCTAACAGAAAGTTCAGAGTAACCACAAAAAGATAAGTGCTTATCTACTCTGTTAATTATTGTCTAAAAGGAGACTATAAGAATGAGATTATACCCAAAATGTCGATAAGGGCAACCATGGTGATCACCAACACGAGCGTTGCGAGATGACCTTTGACATGAATATGGAGTGTAATCTGGAGCGACCATTTGTAAGAGTGATTAACAACTCCAATACCCTTTTAAGTTAGAAGTACATTAATGTGACTAACAAAATAATTTTTGGTGCTTACAAAACAAAGATTGATCTAATTTATTTAACTATTACCTTAAGGAAAAGACCAAACTGAATTCTACCCCATGCTTGGATGATGGTTTTCTCTCAAGCTGCAAAATTAAAGAAAACACTAAGTAACTTTGATCACAACGTAAGTAAATGTATGTAACTTTTAAGGTGCCTTACCTTCTCTAGCATGTGGCGCATACAAAGAGGAAAGAAGTTACGGCGGTTGGTCAATATCCTTGAGAGAAATCTCGACAAAGATCCTTTGGTCAGTATGAAATATTGATTATAAGCAAAAAAAACTAAGCAATATAGCAAGCATTAGCGTGGGAAGCAAATCTAGCTAACAATATCCGGAAAAGCAAGTATAGGTCAAACATTGTACACGAGAGTAATCAGTCCAAAATATGCATTGCTTAATGCTTCAACAATCTGCCCAAACAAAATATGCATTATAAAAGTTGTTAAAAGAATAATCTGGAAGAAGCGTGGGGAATCGGTATCTTGATACTCACGAGTCAACCTGTCCTTTTCTTGTTCCTTAATGGTTGCCGTCCATTTCACACATTAAACGATTTCACACATTATAGCTTAATACACCTTATACAAATGAGGTGCTCAGTTGAAAATTAATGGAAGCATAGCGAGCGTAAGAATGAAAATTTTAAGCCTTCAAAAGATGCGATCATGCAAACAACTCTGAAATCAACAAGCATTTCATTTGTCTAAACATAAGAAAGACGGGCTAAAGAGACACAAATCACGATTGATTATATTTGTTTATATTTTTGTGTAATTTCCCATATATTATATACTATGTAATAATTGCGTCGTAACTTATATAGATAGGAAGTAAGCGAGATGGCGAGGCACCGTCTTCGCCGCCACACCGACGCGGACATGGCGAGCGCCGTCTTCGCCGCCGTCACCGACGCCGCCTTGCAGATACATAAGAGAGATGGTAGAGGAATATCGAAATTGCTGTTGGCCGATGACCATCACGGAGGTCGGTGGCGTTGGGGTCCCTATGAGTCCCCGCATCGTGGCGAGATTCGGACCATCTGCGGGATACTTGCAAGGAAAAGGTCCCTATCACCACACCAAAGTGGAAGTCTCGACAAAAGATCGAGACGCGTCTTTGTGGAAGACCTTTCAAGCGAGTTCACTATCGAAAAAGAGACATGAAGCGCGTCGAGCGGCATGCCTTGCTCTCCATGTGTCACGCGTGGAGGACCTTCAAGAGCGTTCTTGTCACGCGATGCGTGAACAAGAGTGAGGCGCCCTTCACGAAGTTTCCATTCTTGGCGGAAACATGGAACGCCTTTGTGGCTATGAAGGCGACGGATGAATTTAAGGAGCAAAGTGCGGCGCACAAAGCAATCCAGCACGAAACACTCACCCCACGGACTCGGCACGGCTGGTGCAGCGGCTAAATCCGCGCAATGGGAGGCGGAGGAGGAGAATCTATTTCGATATCACACACCGCGTTCCGTGCACGGTTAAGCGAGGGCAAAAGTCTCGTCGATGGCGTCACTTTCCCAAACCCGGCGGACGGGAAGTGTCCCAGCGTGTGGTAAATATGTCGAACTACCTACTTGTTTATAAGTCCATAACTTCATAGTGACTATAATAACATGATGACCTCTTGCAGCGTGAATTGATTGCCCAAACTTCCAAGGCTCCTTCCAAGAACACAGGAGAAGGATATACTATCTACGGCCCTAGGAAACAAGGAGCACCGGGTCGCACGCGAGGCAAGGGGTTAACGTACCTTGGGTACATGGATTATGACGACTACTTCATGTATAGAAGTAGGAAGAGATCCAAGGCGAGTCGACAATCGCTTGGAACCGCTTAAGGCGAATTTCAGGGCGGATAGCAAGTTTGCGGGATCAATTGAATCAAGTACTCGCAACCGATGCAAGCCGCCCCGTTATTGCGGGAACAAGTCCTCGACATCGAGTAGTGTCGGCGTCCGCATAATTTTGAACATGACGACGACCAATTACCGATAGACCGCATCAAGGTAATGTACATCTATGGAATGCACCAAAGATAGACCTATAGGGCGCCTTAGCTAATTGCGTGTCGTTTTGTAGGAGCCGACGGCTGCAAGCTCAAGCGAGGTTAGTTGGGTCCATTCCTATTGAGGTGGGCGGGGATGGTGCATCCATACCGGGAAGGAAGCGATGCGACCGACGGTGTCGGTGGCGCATGGTTACGCAAGGGTGGAGGTGGACATGGTACATCAACATTTCATGGCCGTCCGCCGGACATTCGCCCGAACGAAGAGATCACAACACTATGGGATGCCGTGCGCGATTTTATCCGATGGCCCAAGGCGGACATCGTCACGGACCCAGCGATGCCGCAATCTCGGCAGACCATTCCTCTCCAACGGAACCCTCCATGACTCCACCTCATATTTAGCCTCGAAGGCCACCTTATCGGTTCCGTGGAGAAGGCGCCAAGGAACAACAAAAGCGTGCTACCGTATCGGTTCCGAGTCGTCTCGCGGGAAGACGCGCCAATCGTTAAGGCCAAATCGAAATCGATGAACATTAAGCCGCCTCCCAAGTCCCGAAGCAGGGAAGTACTCCATCGGAAAACCGTTGTGCTCTAACGCACAATTAGCCCACGCTGGATTTGCTTGTCGGGCTTTGCATGCACGGTACTTGCGAATACCGCAAAGAAGGGTGCGATCTTTGGAATCACCGTCGCATACAAGGATGAGCATTTCTTCAGCGGTAGGGCAACCGTGGTGGGGTTCAACGACTTATTCAACCTATTCAATCTCGAAGCCCTCGGCGCCTCGCTTCTCGATGTTGGACAATCTTTGTAAGTGTGTACAATCAAGTTCTACATTCATGTAATACCGATAAATATCGCAACTCATTGCTTATGTATAGATACATGATGAAAAATGCGGGAAGGGCGAGAACAGTGGGTTTCCTCGACCCACACGTGGTATCTATGCAAACCATCCAGCGAGCCAGCGACCTTCGTCGAGAACTATATAACGACGGCATTGCTTCTTGAATCGCAAGGACTACATCTTGGTGCCCTACAACCGGGGTAAGTGCTTCACTATTTGCTATTCAAATTTCATTTGTACTTAGGTTTAATAGTTATAGCGACATACATGAGTAGGTACCATTGGATCCTTTTAGTCATTATACCCAAGAGGAACAACGTGATATATCTTGATTCCCTAGTCGAAAGCGATCACGACTTGACGTTCGCAAGGAATACTCGACAAGTATGATCATTTCCTCCATACATAACTCTATTGTAGTCTTCCTTCGTTTGAAATGCCCGAGGATAACTTTTTCAATTATGTAGTTCGTTCATCTTCTATGTTAGCCAACAAGGAAGATCTGATGGATCCAGCCCCAACTAACACACGGGACGAAATTTCGATGCGCTACAACACAATAATCCTATATATATCATACTTCATAAAAATTTGTCTTCAATGACTATACGTACATATGTAATTCTATTTTTGCGGTCTGCTTGACAAAAAAATGATGAGCTATGTGCATTCTCGTTTGCCATCATATGCGACAAATCATT
This sequence comes from Hsuehochloa calcarea, assembly GCA_036346395.1. Taxonomy (NCBI): domain Eukaryota; kingdom Viridiplantae; phylum Streptophyta; class Magnoliopsida; order Poales; family Poaceae; genus Hsuehochloa; species Hsuehochloa calcarea. Next base: position 24,039,628 of record CM070598.1, on the reverse strand, counting down.
AGTGCTAAGATGAAGAATCAGGAGGTTTGTCAATCTCGAAATAATTTTTTTGTAATTGTAAATTCAAATATATATCCTTACCATTTTTTCTTGATAATAGATTTATATGGACTCGTTGCGCAAGAGCTCGTGGAAGTTCGAGGCGCTATGCACCTTTATCATGACGAAATAGTTAACAAAGGAGAGTTTCACTCCATCGCGACCAGATTCATGCAAACAATTGACTTAATTGTAATCCAATTGTACAACTATAGCAAAAATACTTCAACAAATTCGATCTTTATTAATTTATTTTGAGTAATGGTCAATTTGAGTTGTCAACAATTGATTCTCTGCGATGTATCTGTTTTTGTACATGCTTGTTTTGAGGGCATGGCTAGCAATTCTGAGGTGGCCAAAAAGCGACAAACAATGTAGCTAGGTCGCTCGATACCACGAGCGGTTTATGTTGAAACCGTGCTGTGAAACTATTACCACGAGCGGTTTCAACATAAAACCGTGCGTGGTAATAGCCTTCACGATGGTTTTAAAGAAAACCGTCGTGATACTAGACATATCACGACGGTTTACTTTAAAAACCGTGCGTGATAACCACTATCACAGCGGTTTTAAAGTAAACCGTGCGTGATAAATGATTATCACAGCGGTTTTTAACGTAAACCGTCTCGTGATCATCACTATCACAGGCGGTTTCGTTAAAAACCGCTCGTGATAACCACTATCACGAGCGGTTTTAAAGTAAATCGTCCGTGATAAGTGGTGATCCTGAGCGGTTTCGTTAAAAACCGTGCGTGATAAGTGTTATCCAGACGGTTTTGAACCGCTGCGTAGTAGCCGCTGTTATCACGAGCGAATAAATATAGGCGGTTCGAAAACCGCCTGTGATGACGGTTCCGAACCGTCTGTGATGACGTGTTCTGTAGTAGTGATTACAACTTGTTTTATCATAATGATCATTGCGCGTCATGGTGAGCATGCACGATATTGAATACGTACACAGCTAGCCACAGTACCGTCACGCACCTTGATGAGCACGCGGAGCATGACGGAGAGCACCAAGGCGAGGAGGTCGACGATCGCCGTCGCTCCTCATGATGTCGTCGTCCACATCGTTGGCCTCATGGCTGTGAGCTCTCCTCAGCCCATGGCTGACCTTTGCAGCCTATGAGCCACGTACGTATTTATATAACTACAAAAATATGTACTACTATTTGTTGTAGCAACCAATCTATGCATGCATACATGTTGCTATTTTTATATTTTTTTAGAGAAACATGTCACTAATCTGACTAATAACAACGCCCTTAATTTGGCCTTAATTTTGCATTTGCTTAATTTTCTCTTATGGAGTAATTCTTGTATTAAGATTCTGACGTCTTGAATTGTATACGTATATTGGAGTTGCAAGGGCATGTACAAGGAGTCCAAGTAACGCACCATGGGGAGGCACGTGGCGCTGGAGCGAGAGAAGGCAATGAAGTATATGGACAATGAGCGCTACCTTGCCACCGTCAACCACCTGACCAGCGCTGCCAACCCGGAGGCATGCTCTTCATCGTCGGCCCCACGCTCGTCTTCGCGTACCAGGACATGCAGTGCGACCTCATGTGCCTCGTTTGGGCGACCGTTGGCGGCCACAAGGCCGTGGCCTACGTGCTCGGCATCCTCCTGTACACGGCCAGCGAGGCGCGCGACGTTGGGAAACACTACATCAGCCAAGTCGTGGGCAAGCCGGCCGGCGTCTAGTGCGAGACGGCTAAGAGGACCATCCGAGAGTGCAGGCGGTGTCGGAAGCTCGCTGTGGACACGGTTCGGGAGGCGACGTGGAAGAAGATGGCCGGGCCACAGGGCTAGGTGTTGGTGCTACCGGAGGATGGCCTATAGTGCACGAGCACCAGTTGTGGCGAGACAAAAGGGTGGGGCGACTATGTCGTCTTCTGCAGCGACAACTGTAGGATTAGGCAAAGTACGCCAAGTTCTTTGCACAGGTGTTGAACTACTTATCATAAAATTAGCAGTTTTAGTAAATATTCAGATATAATTTTAGTAGTAATAATCATAGTTAAAGCATATTTTCAGTGGTTTTTCTTCTACCAATTTCTTGAAGACTTCAATCCATAGACTAAATTAACTTTTCGACCATCTTGAAGTCATAATCCATGGATTCTGTCTTTTCCACGGTGGTCGAATGGTGGTCGAAAAGTCAATTTGTTCTATGGAATGTATCTTTTCCACGATCTTACCCATAGTGAAAGAACTCCGAGGACCGATTATTTCTTCTAAAAAAATATATTCGGACTTGAGAGATTTGGATATAAGAACTTTAAAATGAAGTAGAAGTAGGAAAGATGGAAAGTCTGTGTGTAAGTTCTGTCCTTCTGATGGTTATTTATAAGCTATCAAGTTGTGGCAAAGTTAAATAGAAGTCCAACAGATAAAATTTTATTCGAATCTTTCCCAATAAATCGTTGACCAGTCTCCTAGTTATAATATCCAAATTGATAGGACTGTAGTGATATATCCAATCACAACCCAACACTACACCATATCCTCTTAACTGAAGTATCTTAAAGGAATTATGGAAGACCTGTCCATTAACGAAGTAATGTTGGGAATATGGGATCTAGACAGTATTACTCCTTCGCCAGGCATTGTGACTTTCCGCAAAGCATTATGTTGAACTCTGCAAGAAGTTTTAAGGGCAAACCTCAAGTTAATGAATGTATGTGTACTGCCACTATCCGCAAGGGCTACTCCTCTTTTTCCCTTCATGCACATAATTAGGGTGTAAGTGGTTGATTGGTTCAGGCATTGTACAACATGAATTGAGATATGTATAAGTTGATCTTCTATTTCTGGACTAGGAGATGATTCTTCTTTTGTTTCTGGAGGATTCTCTTCCACTTCTTCATCTTGTTGGGGGCTGTCATCTTCTTCTGAAACCATTAAATTCACATTTTGGTATCACTTGCATCTATGCCCAAGAAACCATTTGCCACCATAGTATCTGCAGATTCCTAGAGTAAAAGGAGTTTGAGTCTTGCCTCCCATTTCCTTCCTCTGAATATTTTGGCTAGTCTGGGCCTTACTCTTGTTCATATTGACAGGGTAACCCCCTTTCTGCTACCCCACCACACAGTTGTGCAACCCCCTTTTTGCCATTGCTCCAGCTCCTTTTTCCATATCTTTAGCCATCCAATATGCCTCAAATAAGGCTTGAGGTAGTATTTGATTTCTTGTCTCAGCCCATTCAAAAAACATTTTACGAAGAATTGTTCAGTCTGCGGAGGATTTTCACTCTTATATATTGCCATCATCTTCTCAAACTTATCAATGTACTATGAGATGTTCAAGTTATATTGCTTTACTGAGTGAAAATTCTAGAATACTTCATATCCAATGTATTGGGCAAACATGTCACAGATCATTCTGTAGAAATTAGGATAGGGTGGTGGATTCGAGAGCAGTCCACTACTCCTGGGCCAATTATCTCCCTACAAATTATGTACATTATTTGTGCCAAATCAAACTTAGCTTCATCAGAAACATTAGCCATTGAAAAGTATATTTCACTTTGTCTAATCCACTCTAAAGGGTTACTACCATCGAACTTTGGAAAATCTATCTGTAGCATCCCGCTTTTTTGGAGTTTTTGAATTTTCAAAATTTTAAAAGAGAACCATTTGCTTTTAATTGCCAAAAGCTTAACTGGGAATTTCAGAATTAATTGCAGTTTAATAGGAATTAATCAAACTTCAATTAAATTAAAGTTGGTTTAATTGAGTTTTCTGGTATTTAAAATCAAAAGTATTATTTTAAGTGTTTCCTTGGACTTATTGGATTTTAGAAAGGGTTTTTCCTTTTTCCAGGAATTAAAAATTAATTTATTTGCAAAAGTTAAAGAAAATTTAAAGTTAAAAGTATTTTGATTAAGTCCAGAGTAATTCAAGGAATTTCTGTGAATTGTTTTAGAATTTTTGGACTCTATTTGCTATTTTCTATTTTGCCTTTTGATTTGTTTGAATTTCTGAAAATCAAAAATCCTTGAAATCTCTTTACTGTGTGTGGGCCGAATCCCTCGGCCCACCACTGTTCTCCTCGGGCCAGCCCAGCCGCGCTAGCCCAGCTCCAGTTCCTCCGGCCTGCCTCCCGCCTCGCCCTCACGCGCGCCGTTCGATCGGCTTCACTCGGTCCCCGCTCTCGCCCGTCCCCGGCCGTTGGATCGCCATCGCGCCCCCGATTACCGCGCCTCCCTTTCCTCTCCACCATTCGATCAAAATCGTCGGCGCATCTTCGCGCCCCATTCCTCCTTCTCCACGCCGCCCCCTCCATCTCTCTCTCTCGCTCACGGCGCGCTGCCAAGAACGCATCTCCGCCGCCACCTCGGTTCCGCCCAGCGCACCCCAGTCGCGCCTCGGCCTCGCTCCTCCCCTTTCTCTCGCCGAGGTTTGGCGCCTTTGCCTGAGCTTTTCCTCCGCGCCAGCTCCTCCGCCCGTGACCTCCCCGCCTCGGCTCCCCCTCCTCGTAGCCTCCCTCCTCGCCGCGCACGCCCCTCCTTAGGCTTTAAAGCCAACCCCCCTTTTTCTCTTCTCCCCCTCACTTTCTTCTCCCTCTCGGCCCGCATCCACCCCGCTCCTCCCCTCGCCGCCGCCCCTCCCCAGTTCCTCCCCCTCTCCCCCGAGCTCTCTCTCTCTCTCTCTCTCTCCCGCTCGCTCTCTCTTCCGGTGGGCCTCCCACTGTGCTGTGGACCGCGCCCATGCGCCGGTGGACCACGCCGTTCGCGGTGCGGTGGACCCAGCAGCACTATGACGTGCATCGCGCCTGAGCCGATGTGGCCGTCCACGTGGGCGCCACGCCACTGCCACGTCGGCGGATTCGCCCACATGGCTGCCCATTCGGCGTCACGTGGCTACTGACGTCAAAATCTCGAATTTCCCGTTGAAGAATAATTCCAGAAAATCCGAAAAACCCTAATTCTATCATTTTATGTGTTTTGAAACTTCTTTCGGCCATAACATTAACATCCGAACTCCGATTTCGGTGATCCAAATTTCTATGTTCATATAAAATCAGCCCCTTTCATTTGGTTCTGGTTTTGCAATTTTTGGAGTTCATTTGGTGCTGTTTTATTTATTGTTGCTCTTCTCGCACGTGTAGATTCCGGCGTTTCGGAAGATTTCATTGACCCGACGACCGAAGACCCGCTCCTCGTCAACGAAGGCAAGTCGTAGGCCTTTGACCATGTTGAACCCATTTTACAAATGTATATTGTTTTAAATTATCATGCATGGCTATTTTTATTAAAAATGGTTTTGGGAGTAGATAATTACCAAATTGCCATTATACCTCTTTTATAAATTGAAAATGAAATGTCTCCTTGAATGACATATATCTTTGGACACCATAGGATGATTAATACTAGTTGGACATAATTGTATTACCAGCTTGGGTGCATATATATTTGCTTAGTCTTGCTTTAGTTATCCGTAGGACTCACGATCATGTTTACAGAATGAATGAACTTGACTAATGATATGATGGAACTGTGGTGTAAGGCCACTATTATTAAAAGATGTGTAACCATGACAGGGATTGCCATTTGGTCGGGTTGAACCAAAAATGATTTATGCCCGGGCTTGTGGGCGGTGGTGAAGGTGGGTGCGTGAGGCACATTGGGATGTGGAAAGTCTTATCTGAGCAGCCAATTAAGGACTTAACCTTGTACGCCATTGGTCTGGGTCACACCGTGCAACCACAAGTCCGGTATGGGACGGACCTGGCCAACTAATTAGGGAAATTTTGAGTCAGTTCTGTTTTGGATGGGAAAGGCGCAAGAGGGGGCCGTAAGGGCGAAACCTTAGCGAGCAGAACCGAGGCAAAATGGACCTATGTAAAGGCCTTGTGATAATCACTTAGTCGCACACCTCGGAAGTGTGTGAGCGGACAGTACGAGTGATTTATCTGTGAGGACCCCCAAGTTATTTCCGTAAGACCGAGGTTTACTTGGTCTTAAGGAAATAACTCTGGGCCTCAAGTAAATGAATTCCACCTTAACTCCATCCAAGTGAGGAGCCCGACCGAAACTAGAGCCCCGGTGATCATGCGCGCTGCTCCTCTACAGGCACTCTCCAAACGGTCAAAGCCAATGCTTAGACAAGTTAAAGTGGGATTCATAACAGCGAGTATGAGGTCGTGTTGGCTCCCAGGATCAGCGACCAACACGCTCATACTCTCATTCAACGTTGATCACATCCATACAACATCGTACATTAATAATCCAAAAGACATACAACATAATAGTTAAGTCTACAACAATTACATAACAGCCGACCGGCCAAATTCAAATAAGAGTGATAAATAACAGCGAAAGCAATATAAATAAACCAAAAGTTCTAGCAAGGTATGCCCCATAACCCAAGGCAACCGACTGGGGGTTAGATAATAACACTACCCGTTAGTGTCGCCTAAATCGGCACTAACGAGCTCAACGGTCTCGAAGTCGTCCTCACCAGAAAAGTCCAGCAAACATCTGGCTGAGTACAAGTGTACGTGCAAGTCTTATACAAATAAAAATTAGTTATGCTAGAGGCTGTTTCAAAGGATGGCTCATATTGGCTTAGTTTTGCAAAAGAGACGCAATATTTAACAACCTACACATACTAGTTTTTCAAGTGCCAATTCTAAATCAGATTTGAAGTAGGAATAAAGTATGTGAATAAGTAATAAATTGAATGACAAATGAATCATACAAATATCAAAGTGGCGGTCCACTTTGATACAACAACGGTCCACTTTGCTACAACAACAAACATGAACATCCCATTCATGACAATACCAATTTTTACCATAATTTAAATATGTCAAAGTCTAACAATAAGCAGCCACAAACTCAAGGGATCGTCCATAACCGTGGACACGGCTATTCGAATATATTTATACCCTGCAGGGGTGTACTACTTTACCCACATGACTTGATTAGCCCGTATACCTCCAGATGCCTCCGAAAATAGCATACTTCCTAAGGTATGCGGTAAGTAAACCAAGACTCGGTATTTTCAGCAAGTTGACATTATTGAGTTGAATCGCCCATGCGCGACATGATCCCACTTAGGGTAGGTTACACCACCCACCAACCAAATGGGCACGCAAGTTGTGCCGGGAACGCCGACCCAATTGATAAAGCTTAAATAGTGTTACCCACACAATAAAAGATTGCAATCGGCACCCTACGAAATATATTTGTGATGGAACACATATACGTCCTCACACCACCAGTAATCAACTCAACAACACCGACCCCTTACTTAACCAAGCAGTGCCCATACACTGCGTGTGGTAGCACGAGTTTTGCTTGAACCGCAGGTACCTAAAGTTCGGTCCTTAATTGTCCAAACAAGTCCAACACTTACCCAAACTCGTGCGCAATTGCACCTTCACTAGCATCCACTTGTCCAGACCAAAACTCATTTCAAATGACAAAATTTTAACTCATAAAATAGATACGAAGATCTGAAATAAACCAAAAAGTCATAAAGTTTGTGTTTCCAACAATTGTCGGGTTAGTCCCGACAATGAAACTACCGTTCTAGACTTGCATGGCTAAGCAAACACATACCACGTAAGTCACACAACTTATCTTAAGCATCTCAGTATTTGAATAATTCATGGATAACCACAATGACGAGATAATAGGAGGTGTCTAACTATTCATCATAAAAATAACGACATTTAACAAAATAGCATGCAAGCAATTATCATTGCACTAACTTAGCAAAACTGGGATTAAATATGATGCAAAAGAAAGTTCAAATGTTGCTTGCTTTGCTGGGAGTTCACTTGCTCACTCTCGGTTACGTAGTTGTTCATTTGCGACAACTCGGACTCTATAGAAATAACGACATCGAATGAACACCGAGAAAACTTAAAAATTCAAATTTCTCAAAAATGAATGAAATTTTCACAGTAGCTAGATTATAATTTTATATGAATTTATGTGAAATAATTATTTCAATTGGATTTCGTATGTGAAAGTTATGGCAGTTTGAAAATCGGTTTTGGGGAAAATACTGAAAAATAGGCTTCAGTTATTATTCTTCTGAAATCCAATTTTTAGCACAAATTTGTAGAATAGTGGTGAATAAAATGATTACATATCTGAATAGGTAATAAAATTATAAGACCAAAATAAATTGGTTCAAAACATTTAGAGTTCAAATGAATTAGTTATGAATTTTCAAAATTAAAAGCACTTTGTAGTGTAAAAGTAATTCTTTTCTGATATTTGTACCACACAAAAATACTTTGTAAACTCAATCTAACATCGCCTCTATCATAACCAAAGTCGTCCATCCAACCACACAACGTTCGGATTAACAATCTTCCAACCATACAATCTATCCGATAATTATACGAAATCCACCGACTTGTGGGCATAATATCATGTCTAAATCCATCAATCCTTCTCCGATATATTATTTAGGCTAATACTAGCTATCTAGCTCTACTAGTCTCACCTCGGCAATTCATATTCGTATACACCCTAAATTTCCACCGACCGAGTGTTAATAGACTAACCGCCACTTAACGAGCATTACAATTTAAATGTGCCTCCAATACTTAATAGCTCACTAATCGATTACTCATATTCATACCACCGAACTTAGTCTCGAACGACCTCCACCAATCCAATCATATATGTGCCACTACGATCAACTAATAATCATTTATCTACTAATCCAATGGAGGCACAATTCCAGAGACTCGGCACATAGGACTTATCTATTAAATACATAGCAATCCAATTATTTATCCATAATCAAATAATTCACTCTACCATCTCCCAAATTCTAGCATACATGTCTCATGTAGCTATTACTTCGGACATCCGATCAATTTGCTCATGCTTAATTAAATCATCCGATTCAACTAATCCAACAAGGTACATAATCCGACATCCAACGAGCAACAATACGCATATATAAAAGGTATATCATTAATCATCAACACATACGCCATCCACCAAGTAATAGATTATAAAAATCTTTATACATCCTATCCTCAAAAATAACCAATCCAGTGTGACATGAAACCTCCAATTAATGTCTCATCCAAAGATCACCACTAACTTCCATGCGACTTTATATTAATACCGTCCGATCAATTAATCGACTCATATATTTTATCTAGCATCCACCGATCAAACATACATATTCCGCTACGACGATAAAATTATTTGTATCTACCGATATACATCACATGAACACGCCTACGCACAAATACAACTTAACCGGATAATTATACCGGTCATAAGCCACTAAAATATTTTTATAGATAAACATGCATAAATAAATACCATGCTCATGACTAATATGCAACATGAACAACTAAATATTGTAAACACGATTAGACACTAAAGATTTTTACCACGGCACTAAGCGTGCGAAATATCGCCGGACGTCTTCTCGGCTACGCGTCCATGTCCACCGTAGTCGTCGCCGTTCCCGCGTCCGTTCGGCCTCTCGTCCATATCGGTCGTCGTAGTGCCAACGCATACGCCACACCGTCTTCTAGCACGACATGCCATGCCGGCTCGTCTCGCTCGGGCCGTCATGCCGCTACATGCATGGTCGTCTCATGCATGCGCCGTCTTTGCCGATGCTATCGAGGCCGGCCGCATGCATGCACCCGCCGAGCCGGCCGCCTTGTCGTCCTCCGTCGCAGCTCCCCCTCGGCTCGGCCGTCTCCTCCTTGGTGTCCTTCGTGGCGGCCACCTCGTCGGGTATGTCGCCGGGCTGCCGCACCGCCGTGCCGCCCGGCCACCATGCTGCCCGAGCGCCGGAAGCCCGCCGTGCATCTCCACCGGCCTTGCCTCCTCGCCTCGGCTACCTTTGCCTCCGCGTCGCGCCGCTGCCCGCCGTGCCGCCCGAGCGCCTCAAGCCGAGCTGCGTCCTCCGGCATCTCCGTGCCACTGCAGCTCCCGGCCGCTGCTTGCTGCTCCTAGCTCCTGCTGCCGGCTGCTCTACCGAGCTACTGCTACTAGCCCCCGGCCTTGCTGCACTGCCGAACGCCTAGCAAGGCGCTGCACTGTTGCCGAAATGCTACACTGCATGGGCAGTGCCGAACAGGGCTGCAGGTGCCGTGCGCTGCTGCTGCCGATGCTTGCCGAGGTGCATGGCCGGCTGTTGGGAGCTGCCACTGCATGAGCTGCATTGCTGCACTGCAAGCACGCCGACATAGTTGCCACTGCTAGCAATTAGCACTGCTACAGTGCATCATTCCCTTCTCTCCTCATGAAAAACATTCAAATGACCATGCATGCAAAATCTAATTGGATGAATGGAATGCTAGAGTGATGGGGATTGCAATGGTGTGACATGCATGAGCTGATTCTTGATTTTGGATGGTGAATGAGAAGAGAGAAGGTGGGAGCTTGAATTAGTATTTTTGCTATGACTAGAAATGATGTTCTGTGTTGGGGAAGAAGAGCATGGCGTGGAGGGGAAATGAGTGGCAGTGAAGAGCTTAGTTGGGTGGCCCTCGGCAGGTGCTTCGGTGAATAAGTGCTGAATTGAAGAAACGGTAAAGTGACTGTGTAGTGGGGATACCAGTGGGAAAAAGGATTCGGCTGGGAGCTATATAAAAAAAATGAGAGTGGCAGTGGAGGAGGGTGCTTCGACTGGACATGCAATGGGATTAAAGAAATAGCCTAAGCTCTGTTGGTGTGGTTCGGCTGGTCTGAAAAGATGGCAGAGTGGTTGTGTGACTTGGTTGATACAAAAACGAAAATCGGATAAACAGTGTTTTTCAGAAAATAGATGCGGGTGTTCAGATAATTTTTAGACATAGTTTCTTAGCTCCAAAAATTACGAAATTTTTAGGAGAGGTTCCGGACATAATATAGATACTTAAAATTTACAGAATTTTATCCAGAGTGTAATGCTCTCTAAAAATATTTAAATTTACTGTTTTCATGGAAAATAATTAGCAGTATAGTTTTTCATCTCTTTTTCTTTTACGTCGCCCAAACGACCTTGCATACGTAAACCGATTATAGAAACGGAATATCCTCGAAACAACGATCGCGATGCCATAACATGTGTTGCATGATTTTTAGTTTTTGCTTGTGATTGCGAGGAGAAAAGTTGGAAAAATAAAGAATGGATACGCAGCTATTTTATCTGCTGGTTCTTTGCTCTTTTTTGCGATTTCGCTCAAACTGCTATGCATGCGAAAACAAATTGCAGAATTGGGTTGCTCGTGCGATGACGATCGCGGTGGTATGACATGCATAGCTTGGTTTTGAAGTTTCGGCTGAGATTTGAAGGAGAGAAACAAGAGGAGTTAGCAGGGTCGGAAAAAAAGAAGAAGAGATGAACGGAAAAGAAGGGACACGCGGTTGTTTCGCCCGCGATCGGTCGAATTGAAAAATGAGAACGACGATACTAATGTATGCATCATGATTTTTGAAATGCATGTGAAAACAAGAAACAAAATAATTTAGTTTAACTGTTCTCTCAAACAATTCGATTAAATAATGGTTACTATTATTATTGTTAATATTTTTTCGCATGTTTTAAACAAATTTGATTTTAGAAACAATCTTTTTAATTAAACATGGGAAAATTTTAAAACACTGCCAAATATTTATTAGATCGCTTAATTAAATATTATCATCCCGATTCTAAAAATCAGGATGTTACATTATCTCTTGTCGGTAAGCTGTACAACCTCTGCAGAGTGTCAAAATCTATTCGAATAGCCGTGTCCCCGGTTATGGACATGCCCGGATTCTTTCACGCAAGGGGTAGCATTTTCAAAAATGTGGTATTGGTTCGATGGAAAGGTTTGGTTGGATTGGTTGGAAAGTGAACGGGAGGTTCACTATTTGTTTCAAAGAACTTGGTTATTTATGTATTATTCTTTTAAACTCCTGCTCTGCAATCTAATTATTGTATTTACTGTTAAACTTGCACTACTACAAAACAGGCCATAGAAGACGCCTCATCACAGACGGTTCTTTGAAACCGTCTGTGAAAAAATAATCATAGACGGTTCCAAGGCGACCGAAATGCGTGATATGTCACTATCACGAACGGTTCTAACCACGAACCGTCTGTGATACCGAGAATATCACAGACGGTTACTCATCACAGACGGTTCGTGGTTAGAACCGTCTGTTATTTTAGGGTTTTACTCTCCGAATTTACCATGGCATGGATTTTTAGCAATCCTCAGCCGCGGCACATAATCCTCTACCGCGGTAGGGTTTGGGCAGCCAATCCACTGCCGCGGTAGGGTTTGGGCAGCCAATCCACTGCTGCGGTAGGGTTTGGGCGGCCAATCCATCGCCGCGGTAGGGTTTGAGCGACCAATCCACTGCCGCGGTAGGTGCAGGCGACCAATCCATCGCCGCGGTAGGGTGCAGGCAGCCAATCCATTGCAGCGGTGGGTTTGGCTGCCCAAACCCTACCGCGTAGTGGATTGGCTGCCCAAACCCTACCGGGCGAGGATTATGTGCTTGGGCGATGGATTGGCTGCCCAAACCCTACCGCGGCAGAGGATTATGTGCCGCGACAGTGGATTGGCTGCCCAAACCCTAAACCATGGTAAAAATCCAAGCCATGGTAAAACCCTAAAATCACAGATGGTTCTAACCACGAACCGTCTGTGATGAGACACTTATCACAGATGGTTCGTGATACGAACCGTCTGTGATATGTCATCACAGACGGTTTTTGTATAAAACCGTGTGTGATACTTTTGTTTCGTTAGGCGGGAAAATGAAAATTTGCACCTAATGGCGGGCTCCCGAAAATCTCTCTATATTAACAGAGTCATTCATCTCCATTCCTTCGATAATCCCCAGTTCTTCATTTTTTCCCTATGGTCCCCTCTCTTCCTCATGCGCGCTCTCTCTCCTTCCCACCCACAGCCTCCCCAAATCCATCCATTTGGAGCCAATTCCGAGTCTATAAACCCGTGGAGATCATCCCCCAAGGTATTCCCACCCATTCCCTCTCTTTTTTCGGATTAAATAGGTTTGATTTGCGGATTTAGGGTTTTGGAAGAATTGTTGCTTGAGAGCAATTTGTCTGTCGTGGATTTAGGGTTTCAACTAGTTTTGAAGTAGTTTAAAAATTCTTGCAAGATAATGGTATCATTCTGTAAGGAAAAAATTAACTTGATTACTGCAGCAATAGAAACTAAGAAATTACAAGAAAATCAAAATGCAAACAAATTCATTTTGGGACTACTCGCAGTTTTAGGACTGACCCACTGGAAATTACTAGATCATAAATATAGTAAACAAGGCTGCTAATTTATAATGTTTGATTCGCTGGGGCGTGCATGTGAATAGCCCCAGTCGAGCATAAGCTACGATAGTAGGCATTCTCAAAGTCCAAATTTGCCTTGAACATGACAGTACATTACAAATTAGACTATGAGAAAAAATTGCAATGTTTTTGGATTTAGCCATGATTGCAGAAAATGAAATCAAAGCAGTAGGTGACAATTGAGTTGACCTATGACAACAGAGATAAAGAATATACCTCACTTTCCACTAGCAATAAACTCCTCACATAATCTTTGCTCAAATTTTGATGCGAAGCGGCCTCCAGACTAACCATGGTGTCAGAGCCATTGAAATGCCAACCACTAAAAATAATGGTGATGCATGCCGTTTTCGTTTTTTTTTGCCATAGAAAAAACTATCACAGACGGTTCTAAACAAGAACCATCTGTGATAGTTACTATCATAGACGGTTCTTTTTTAGAACCGTGCGTGAAATCTTGACTATCACGAGCGGTTCTATTCACGAACCATGCGTGAAAATAGACTATCACGAGCGGTTGAGAAAGAACCGTGCGCGATATCTGTTTTCACATACGGTTAGTGAATAGAACCGTCGTGAAAACAAACTATCACAGCATTTCTATTCACGAACCGTGCAGCGATAGTCGCTATCCTGAGCGGTTCGTGAATAGAACCGTCTGTGATAGTCTGTTTTCACAAACGGTTAAAAAACCGTCTGTGATGACCTCGTGTCATCACAGACACAAAAATTCAGACGGTTCAAAAACCATCTGTGATGATGGTTTAGAACCGTCCGTGATGAGCTTTTCTGTAGTACTGTTGCTTTCTGCAAATTAACCATAAAACCATCCTTGCTTAAGCCTTGCATGAATACTATGTGCATACATTTCTCTACGACTTGCTGAGTACTTTATGTGTACTTTATGTACTCACGGTTTTATACCCTTTGTTGATCAGTCCCAGCAGAAGAATCAGAAAATATTGAGTTCTACAAGGAAGGCTACTTTGAAGACTTCGCGAACTAGGTCGCGCCCTCCACTCGATTGCCTGTGGGCATGTCGATTGGGCTCCACGTATTTTGGATTTCCACTGCAAGAACTCTGTTATTGCTAAGACCTGTGAGGCGACTTTTGTAAGAACTTGACCATAAGATATTTTGCGTAAACTAATATTACTTTCCCGTCTTCATTAGTTAATTCGTTGTTGAATGGTTATGATAACATCATTGTTGTAACTGTGCGAGCTAGCTACTGATCATGGGACTAGCTTGGTATGCACAGAGGGTCTCGGGGTTGTGTGATACCCGGGGCACCGACAAGAGATGGTATCAGAGCCATATCGACTGTAGGATGTAACCTTTAGTTAGATTGGTCGTCTTAGTAAAAAATTCAAAAGATATTTTCTAAACTAAACCAAGCAATTAACTTGACTAGATATTCTTCTCTTATCTTATTCTATTCTTTCTCATCTTATTCTATTCTTTTTTTATCATCTTACCCTCCTATATCATTCTTAAGTTCTTTCATCTTATCTTGTCTGAAACTCTGTTTTCAAATTTAAATTGACCTCCTTATCTCTGGATTATCCATAGGATCGAGCCCTTCGTGATCAAGCAAGGGAAACACTGGAAGATCAAGATCTGCTGGTTGTTTCATGTCGACCCTCCATATAAGTTAGATTGGTAGTTGCCCTCCCTAGTTCTAGTGTAGTTTAGTCCGCGTAATAGGGCTTTTGTGCTTGAGTGTCCCCTTTTGTTTGCTTCTTGATAGCTTTCCGGCTATCTATTGTTGGGTTAAACCAACTTTGTCCGCATTAGGTTGATCCATCTATCTCCCTTGTTTCTTCCTCATCTTAATACTTTTACCTCTCATCTAAAATGCTTTCTTCTTCTCGTCTATTAAACCCGGGAAGCTTTGTTACAGATGGTTCAGACCCGCAACTCCGCAAGCCAGGATGAGACCCCGAGCGCTAATGCACCGTCTTCTAGGGCCGCTAGTGCAGATCAGGGTTTGAGTCAGTTCATGGCAGTCCAGACTCAGCTGATGAGCTCCATGATGCAGAAAATGACTCAGATGGTGAATCAGCAGAATCAGACCGCTGCTGCCCTGCTCGTAATGATGAATCAGAACAGTCAAACAGCTGCCATGCCACTACCACCTCCACCCCCAGCTTTTCCTCAGTCCAGGCTAGCAGAGTTTTTGAGGACCCATCCGCCCACTTTCTCTAACTCCTTTGAGCCATTGGACGCAGATTACTGGCTGCGCTTCATGGAGAAGAAACTCGCTGTAACATCCCAAAATTCAGAGCTTTAAAAATCTTTTAAATATTGGTAGCAAGAGAATTTACCATTTGGATTATTTGAATATTAATTTAAAAAGCTTAAATTGGACTTTAAGGACAAATTGATTTAATGTGCTTAATCCCAACATCAACAATTGTCAAAACTATTTTATTTAGATTCTATGTGCTTGGTTATATTTTATAGAATTTTCTGAAATTTTTCCAAAGTCATTTGCTATTTTCTAATTGCTATTTGCATTTTCTGGATTTATTTAAAAGAAAAACCTATTTTAAATCCTTGAACGATCTTGGGCGAAGCCGACCTATTCCATCGCCTCGGCCCGGCTTCCGTAGCTCGCTTGCCCCGCCGTCGGATCGTTGCCTGGGCGCTTGGATCTCGGCCATGCCCGCCTTCTCTCTCTCTCGTGCGTGGGCCGCGCGAGGTCGTCGTCTCCGACACGGTCTCCTTCCTCGCGTGGCTCGCGGCCGTGTCCGCCATTAAGCGCTTCTAGAAGCTCCGCGCGCGTCCGTTCTGCTAACTAAAATCCCGGTTTCCTAACAAACTTCCGCTTATCTCTTCCGCACCGACCGTTCAAATTCAAACTTCAAATCCGTTTCTATCCCGTTTCCTCGCGCTCGTTTGGGCGGTTTGATCTCCACCGCCGATGACGTCACCTCGAGGCCGCCCACACCTATAAATAGGTCCCAGGGATAACCGCAGCCCCTCTCCAAAACCCTCACCCAATTGCCCTCCCAAGCCCTTGTAGCGCCGTAATTGTTCGTCAAAGGTTCTCGGCGTGTGTCGTGCGCCATCGAATTGCACCACCGCCGTCGCCGATCCGCCGTCGTCATTGCCTCCACAGGCTCGGTGTCGCTCGGAGCCACCTCGGCGCGTTCGTCGGCTGGAACCCCATTGCCGCCGTCGTCAGACAATAGCCGTGACCTCGCCTCCGCTTCTTCTCCACCCGGTCGCCGCCACATTCATTCCGCCGGTAAGGTCGGCACTAGGTGCGCAATAGCGCAAGGAGTGCTCTGGTACCCTTGGTCGCCGGCGACTTCGCCATCGATCGCCGGTGATACCCTTGGTCCCCAGCCCGCCGCGTCGGCCATGACTCGTCGGCGCCAGCGTCGACCTCTCGCGCCTCTCTGTCGCCTACGTGTGCATCGCGTGGCGCGGATCGGCACCGGCGCATGCACACATGGCGGTTCACGCGCCCGGCCTTGCCTCGGCTCGGAGGACCCGATCCACCGTGGTAGAGAGGCTAATAGTGGGTCCCACCGTCGATCACGGTTTTTAATTAATTTCTTTTCCGGTGGCGCAAGCATTGCGCAATAATTCGATTTTCCTTTATAAAATTAATTCGGGAAATTCGAGAAAATCCAATTTAGGGTTTAATTGATTTTTCCAATCTTCCAAAGCCCATATCTTTTGCATCCGAACTCCGATTGAGCCCATTCAAATTTGTAAATTCATATAAAATTAAGATCTATTTAATGGTGAATTTTATTTAATTTTTGGAGTTTATTTTGCCTCTGTTATTCATTTGTTTTGTTTCTTTTGTCTCGTTTGCGAGTAGACATCGATACTTCGGGGAATTTTGCAGAAGAAGGGGCACCTCAAGACCAAGACCAATATCTAGATCTATTCCAAGGCAAGTTATACCTTTGATCATATTGAACCCAGTTTTCAAAATACTTTGTTTCAATGTATTGCATTCTATTTCAAGTATTTATTTAAATGCTTTTGGGATAGATAATAATCCAAATTGTTATATCCACCTTGTCTATTGTATGCCATAATCTTTTGTCACCCTAGGTTGGTTAATTATTAGTTGGTATTATCGTAGCACCAACGTGGGTTGGTTAGATCGATTAGGCGCTTAGCCATGCCACGAGTCATCATTTCATGTGAGTTGCAATTATAAACTTGACTAAGTGATTATGGGCTGTGTGATGAAACTGTGTGTGTCTTTGTGTGCTATTACTCGTTGATGGCATGTGTTGCACTTAATCAACAGGGTGGGAAAAGATTTGGACTGAGGCAAGTGGTGGATTCTGTGTGAATGGTGGAGCTGTGTGCTTATTAAACTTTGTGATTTGGGTAAAACTGGAAGTCTTGCCTTAGTCAATTAAGGACTTAACTTTGTGCGCCATTGAACTGGGCCTTGCTGTACGACCACATGCCTAGTATGGGTGGGCACGACTTAGTAAGTTATGGAGTCTTGACATTGACAACTCGGGTTGTATTTAAGGCTGTGTGATGGGTTGGAGGTGTGATATGTCACATCGCGGGACGGTTCACGTGCATCCTGTCCAATGGTGTGTGTCGTTCCAAGGGTGTGTACAAATTGGGCGGCATAAAGCACACCAGAGTGTCATTGTTTGAGATGAAGTCTCGAAAGGTTTTGTTATGGTCGGTGATCGCTACATCCGATTGTATCGTGTGGGTAAAGTGTACAACCTCTGCGAGTGTTTAAATCAATCTATTCGAATAGCCGCGTCCTCGGTGATGGACATGCTCGGAATTTCACATGAGGGTAGATTTTCATAAAACAATTGGGAAGGGTCACCGTGTGAGATAACTTGTTGGTTGTGTGAAAGAACTTGATTAGACTGTGTGTCCTTTGTGAAATCAATTGTTAACTTATTATTGTCTATTTGTTTTGAATTATGCTTTCAATCTATTATTTGTATTCAATTGCAAATGTTGCATTTACGCAAAATAACCACGAAGCCATTCCTTTGGAATAAGCCATCATGTATAAATACATTACGTGGTATGACTTGCGATGCGGTGTGTACTCACTCTTGCTAAACAAATCAATGAAGTGGAGGAGTAAATCACTTTGCTTTTGAAGAAGAGTTCTCTGAAGGTTGAGCGTTAGGGTCTTGATCGATCGGTTGCACTGTGGTAAATTGATGGGAGCCACGGAGTTTATTTCGTTTCATTGCGAGTTTATTTCCTTATTATCGACCTTGCATGGCTTAATAAATGTAAAACTCGACCGTAAGGTCCCAACGATTATTTGTTATTTAAAGGTACTCGTTTATTCTTATATTCATTGTATGGATGTGATATTTCATCAATGTTGACCTTTGTGTGCACTAGCGTGATCTGGACTAGTGCGAGAATACCGAGAGGGTCCAGTTGCATATTTGGGTCCCGAGGAGGTGGTATCGAGCCATCTTGTTGTAGGTCTTGACCTTAGCTAGATTGGCCGTTGTAGTGTCCAAACTATTTTCTAAAGCAAAAATTAACTTACAAGATTAATTGAACTCCTTAACTCATCTCATGTCTCTCTTGACTCAACTATTCTTTGATTCTTTCTCTCCCATTGTTTTGAAGTTGTTTTATGTCCTTGTCCATCTTGACGGATGCCTCGTCTTGAGTTATGGAGGCGCAAGGAGGACTTGCCGTCGAGCTTTGGAAGTTGCTACAAGTACTTGGAGGTTCGATCGTCCATTGTACCGTGGCGGTGCTTGGATTGTGAGCAGTAGAGATCGTGGAGTGTCGCCATTTGACCATCGCCCGAGGCGAGCACCAAGGCGAGTAAACCATTGAACATCTCAGCTCGAAGGAGTATTTGGATTGAAGCAATCCGAGTCTTCACGCCTTGCCATCACGAGGATCGCAACATCTACTCGAGAGCTTCGTGACACGATTTTCCGTTATCATCCCGCACTTCCGGCGTGGATCTTGCGCACGTTTTCCGTCTCACGGAGGAGAAGACAACGCCACCGTCGTGCATCTCGCCCGATTCGCATTGCTCGGGAAGAATCGTTGGAGTTAGCCGCTCTGGTGGAGTGTACCTATGAGACTCTTGAGTGAAGAAAGGATCGCCATTTTAGAAGAAACTCTTTATGGGCGACACGAAGAAGACAAGAGGAAGACCCAAAAGAAGGCGATGGACCGTTTGGACGGAAAGAGCAGCAGAGGCGCAGAGCGAAGCACCGGCAGAAGACTGCACGGGGACACTGCTCCTATTGCACCATCCGGGACATCGGGATCGGTTCGCGAGGATGCGGCTCACTTCGAGTCTGACGGCGGGAGCACCGTCAAAGGCTGCGGAGGCTATTTGATTGAGTAGTCTGTTCGCGTTGTTTCGAGCTTAGCTTGATTTATGTCTTGAGTCGCCCTTTAGGCGGTAGTTTAGTGTGCTTAAGTTCGTCCTTATTTTTGTGTGCAAGTATGAGTGCAAAGGCCCTTAGGCATTTGTTGCAAGCCATACTATTATCTTAATCAATATAAGAGTTTGATTGAGCTTTCTTAAAATATGTTGTTGGGTTTTACCTACCCGCTTAGTTCTACAACTTATCTCGTGCTTGCTACCTTATCTAACCCACGGAGATTCACGGATGGTTCGGACTCGTCAAGGCTGCTGCAAGTGGTTACGATACTCGATTATCGGAAGGGCGAGAGCAAAACCCGTAAGCGGTTCCACCACAAGCACCTTGATCGATCTGCGAAATTTTGGAGCATTCATGGCAGCTCGGACCACTAATGTACACCATGATGAATCGGATGCAAGCTATGAATAACGAGCAACAACAATCGAGCATCACAATGGAACCCGATTGCTCATGGTCACAATGGATCATCAAGTTGGCGGAGTTTATGAGGACCCGTCCACCAACCTTTTACGGACATGTCTCACGGTGAAGGCGATGATTGGCCGTGTCATTGAGAGAAGCTGCGATCACTCAATGCGGCGATCATGAAAAAGTTACATGCGCCTCTCACGGATGGAAGGCATTGCCGCGAATGGTGGGAAAACTTTTGTGCAGCACGTGGAACGCCGCAAGATATTACTTGGGAAGAGTTCACAACTGCTTTTCGCCAGTATCATGTGCCAGAAGGAATTATGGATCTGAAGAAGGATGAATTCCGTGCTCTCAAGCAAGGAGGAATGTCAGTGACTGATTACCTCAACAAGTTCTCACAACTTGCTCGATATCTTTGCGAGAAGATGTCGCCAGCGACAAGGCTCGTCGAGTCGTTTTACGAAAGGATTGAACATTTGGACTTCAAGTCAACTTGATCGCCCACACCTTTCACGATTTTCAAGAGTTGATCAACAAGGCTTTGATTTTAGAGGATAAGCGCAAGGAATTGGAAGATCATCGTAAGCGCAGAATGGCTCAGCAAGGAAGTCACCAACCCCAGCTGAGGGCAAGAATGATTCCACCACAGTTTAGCCGTTTTCCACCACAGTGCGCGGACCACCGCACCAACTTCAAGACCTCGCCCGATTGCTCGAAACTTCCGCAATCCCGCACTCAACCCCAATCGATAAGCAACCCACGAAATACAACGAGTTTGCTTTACAGCCGTCGGCCGGGCATTTCGCCAACCGATGTCCGCGAGAATGGGACTATCACTCCAATACGCTTCAACCTTGGAAATACAACAGCCAAGACGCCAGTACAAGGCAACCATCAAGGAACTTCTCAAGCTACCGGTCAATCCGGAGGAGCACCGCCATCAGTGGTCAGAGGCCGTGTCAACCATGTCACTCTAGAAGGAGCCCAGAAGCACCGGCGTTGTCTTGGGTAAGTTTCTAGTAAATTCAATACTGCATCGATTACATTTGATTACGGAGCTTCGCATTCGTTTGTATCGGAATTTTGCAACCAAGAATAATTTGAAAGTTATGCAACTTAAGCATACTCTGTTAGTCGATCGCTGGAGCGAGCTAAGTTCTAAAGTTGGATGTTTAGGAGCTAGGCTACTCATAGCAGGAGTTGAGTTTCTAGCCAACCTAATAGTTCTAGACACTCGGACCATAGATGTCATCCTTGGTATGGATTGGTTATCCAAACATAAGCGATGCTAGATTGTGGCGAAGAGCCGTGACAATTGAGGATACCACGGGAAAGAAAGTAGAATTTCTAGCCACCTCGATGCGTGATGGACATTTGGTAGTCAGCGGTTTGAAGACGGTTTCTTTGGAAGGCGTACAGTCGAGATTACCGGATGTATTTCGGAAGAATTACGGGAATGCCACCGGACCGTGACATTGAGTTTGTCATCGATCTAGTGCAGGAACAGCACCAATTTCCAGAGACACTATCGGATGCGGTCGATGAACTTGTGGAAATGAAGAAGCGGATAGAAGAACTCTTGGAGAAAGGTTTTGTAAGACCTAGTTAAATCGCCATGGGGAGCACCAGTTTTGTTCGTCAAGAAAAAGATGGAAGTATGAGAATGTGTATCGATTATCGTTCTCTCAGCGAAGTCACCATCAAGAACAAGTACCCATTGCCCGAATAGATGATTTGTTCGACCGGATGAAAGGAGCCGGAGTATTCTCAAGATCGATCTCGATCGAGGTTACCATCGATTGAAGATTTGTCCTAAGGATGTACCAAAGACCGCTTTCTCAACCGGTATGGACATTATGAGTTTTTAGTCATGTCTTTTGGATTGACTAATGCCCTGCCTATTTCATGAACATGATGAACAAAGTATTATGGAATATTTGGATAAGTTCGTGGTAGTATTCATTGATGATATTTTGGTATATTCAAAGTCGGAAGAAGAACATCTGAACATTTGAGATTAATCCTAGAAAAACTCGAGAGGACATCGGTTGTATGCCAAGTTCAGCAAGTGTGACTTTTGGAAGAAGAAAGTTGATTTCCTCGGTCATGTAATGACAGTAGAAGGAGTAGCGATTGACCGGAAGGTTAAAGGCGTAATGAATTGGGAGCGGCCAAGGCGGTTACTCAAATTCGTAGTTTCTTGGGAATGGCGGGATACTATCGTCGTTTCATTGAAGGATTCTCAACGATTGCTAAACCTCTTACGCAATTGTTGAAGAAAGAGAAGAAGTTTATTTGGACCCGACTTGTGAAGAAAGTTTTCAAGAATTGAAGAAGCGTCGACTTGACCCGATGCTAGTTTTGCTTGGGATATTAGTAAGGATTTTGATATCTCTTGTGATGCTTGGCGTCAAGGATTAGGATGTGTCCTTATGCAAGAAGGAAGAGTGTAAACTTATCGTCAAGGCAATTAAGGCCTCATGAAGAGAACTATCCTACCCATGATTTGGAATTAGGCTTAGTAGTGCATGCTTTGAAGATTTAGCGACATTATCTCATCGGTGTCATTGTGAAGTCTACAGATCATAAGAGCACAAGTACATATTCACTCGATCGATTTGAACATGAGGCAGAGAAGATGGTGGAATTAATAAAGGATTACAATCTTGGAATCCATTACCATCTGGTAAGGCCAATGTAGTTGCAGGATGCCTTTGAGTCGTAAGAGCTCTTGCAATGCTATGGAAGCAAAAGAGTTGTGTTGAACTTGGGAGGAATTCGGAAGCTACTGACTAGAAGTTGTTAGGAAGGATTTGTGGCCAATTTGGAAGTGCAGTCTACTCGGAGAAGCAGTTCGTGAAGCTCAACCTAAGGATTACGAGTTTCTTGATCTCAAGAAGAAGATGTCGGAAGGAAAATTTAAAGACTTCACCATAGATGATCAGGATATATTGTGGATCAATGGACGTATCTGTGTACCGGATATTGATGGTTTAAGACAACTGATTCTGAAGGAAGCCCATGACTCTAAGTATTCGATTCACCCTGGAAGTACTAAGATGTATCAGGATGTTAAGAGTAAGTTTTGGTGGCCAAACTTAAGCGAGGCGTCGCGAGTTCGTTGCCTTATGCGGCGTGTGTCGAAAAGTAAAGGCGAACATCAGAGACCAGCAGGATTGCTACAACCGCTGAAGATACCAGAATGGAAGTGGGAAGAGATCGGTATGGATTTCATTACCGGATTAACCAAGACTCAATCAGGTTATGATTCAATTTGGGTAATAGTGGATCGTTTGACTAAGGTTGCCCATTTCTTACCAGTCAAAACCACTTACTCAGGAGACCGCTTGGCGGAATTGTATATGTCAAAAATCGTCAGTCTGCACGGTGTACCTAAGAAGATAGTGTCAGATCGAGGATCTCAATTCACCTCTCGTTTACGGCGAGTCTACATGAAGCCACAGGAACTCATCTAAATTTGATCTTGCTTATCATCCACGCAGACGGATGGACAGGTGAAAGAGTTAATCGAGATATTAGAAGATGTGTTGAGAGCACGTGCCTTAGCAAATGCTACGGTTGGGATAAAAGTTTACCGTATCGAAATTCTCGTACAACAACGATTATCAAGCCGGTTTGCAGATGTCACCATTTGAAGCTTTGTATGGTCGTACTGCGAGAACTCCATTGAATTGGTCGAAAAGCAATTTGAGCGTGTAGTGTTCGGGCGAGATATTATTCGAGAAGCGAAGAACAAGTTGCTATGATCGAGAGAAGACTAAAGATAGCCCGATCCGAGGCAAAAGAGTTATGCCGATAATGTCGTAAATCGTGACCTCGGCTTTGAACGAGAGGATTTTGTGTATCTTGAGTTACTCCGCTCGGAGGTGTTAAGAGATTCCACACCAAAGGAAGCTTGCTCCAAGGTATGTGGGTCCATTCAAGGTTTTGGAGCGCCGTGGAGAAGTTGCGTACAGTTGGAGCTACGCGATCGTTAGCGAGTGCATGATGTCTTTCATGTCTCTCGGTGAAGAAGTGTCTTCGTGTGCGGAAGAAGCGGACCCGTTGGAGTCAATTGAATGAAGGAAGATCTCACGTACAAAGAACACTGTCGATTATTTTGGATGTCGCAGAGCGCCGCACTGAAAGCAAGACCGTTCGTTTACGCAAAGTCGGTGGAGTAACCACTCGGAAGGAGAAGCAGCGTGGGAGCGTGAAGAAGAGTTGAAATCCGAGTTCCCTAGCCTTTTCTCTAGCTAGCCTAATCTCGGGGCGAGATTCGTTTAAGGGGGGGAGGTTTGTAACATCCCAAAATTCAGAGCTTTAAAAATCTTTTAAATATTGGTAGCAAGAGAATTTACCATTTGGATTATTTGAATATTAATTTAAAAAGCTTAAATTGGACTTTAAGGACAAATTGATTTAATGTGCTTAATCCCAACATCAACAATTGTCAAAACTATTTTATTTAGATTCTATGTGCTTGGTTATATTTTATAGAATTTTCTGAAATTTTTCCAAAGTCATTTGCTATTTTCTAATTGCTATTTGCATTTTCTGGATTTATTTAAAAGAAAAACCTATTTTAAATCCTTCGGAACAGTACTGGGCCAAAGCCCAGCACTATTCCATCGCCTCGGCCCGACTTCCGTAGCTTTCGCTTGCCTTGCCGTCGGATCGTATTTGGGCGCTTGGATCTCGGCCAGCTATCTTCGCCTTCTCTCTCGGCGCGTGGGCCCGCCGAGGTCGTCGTCTCCGACACGGTCTCCTTCCTCGCGTGGCTCCGCGACCGTGTCCGCCATTAGCGCTTCTAGAAGCTCCGCGCCGCGTCCGTTTCTGCTAACTAAAATCCCCGGATTTCCTAACCAAACTTCCGCTTATCTCTTCCGCACCGACTTCGTTCAAATTCAAACTTCAAATCCGTTTCTATCCCCGTTTCCTCGCGCACTCGTTTCGGGCAGTTTGATCTCCACCGCCGGTACGTCACCTCGAGGCCGCCCACACCTATAAATAGGTCCCGAGGATAACCGCAGCCCCCTCTCCAAAACCCCTCACCCAATTGCCCCTCCCAAGCCCTTGTAGCGCCGTAATTGTTCGTCAAAGGTTCTCGGCCGTGTGTCGTCGCCATCGAATTGCACCACCGCCGTCGCCGTCCAGCCGTCGTCGACTGCCTCCCTGGGCTCGGTGTCGCTCAGGCCACCTCGGGCGCGCGTTCTCGTCGCTGGAACCCCATTGCCGCCGTCGTCCGACAATAGCCGTGACCTCGCCTCCGCTTCTTCTCCACCGCCCGTCGCGCCGCCACATTCAAATTGCCGGTAAGGTCGGCACTAGGTGCGTAATAAGCGCAAGGAGTGCTCTGGTACCCTTGGTCGCGGCGCCTCGCCGCCGATCGCGGTGATACCCTTGGTCCCCGCGCGCCGCCGTCGGCCATGACTCGTCAGCGCCGCGTCAGCCTCTCGCGCCTCTCTGTCGCCTATGTGTGCATCGCGTGGCGCCAGATCAGCACCAGCGCATGCACACATGGCCCGGTTCACCGCGCCAGCCTTGCCTCGGCTCGGAGGACCCAGTCCACCGTGAGCCGAGAGGCGATAGTGGGTCCCTTTGTCGATCGGTTTTTAATTAATTTCTTTTTCCGGCTGACGCAAGCATTGCGCAATAATTCAATTTTCCTTTATAAAATCAATTCGGGAAATTCGAGAAAATCCAATTTAGGGTTTAATTGATTTTTCCAATCTTCCAAAGCCCATATCTTTTGCATCCGAACTCCGATTGAGCCCATTCAAATTTGTAAATTCATATAAAATTAAGATCTATTTAATGGTGAATTTTATTTAATTTTTGGAGTTTATGTTGCCTCTGTTATTCATTTGTTTTGTTTCTTTTGTCTCGTTTGCGAGTAGACATCGATACTTCGGGGAATTTTGCAGAAGAAGGGGCACCTCAAGACCAAGACCAATATCTAGATCTATTCCAAGGCAAGTTATACCTTTGATCATATTGAACCCAGTTTTCAAAATACTTTGTTTCAATGTATTGCATTCTATTTCAAGTATGTATTTAAATGCTTTTGGGATAGATAATAATCCAAATTGTTATATCCACCTTGTCTATTGTATGCCATAATCTTTTGTCACCCTAGGTTGGTTAATTATTAGTTGGTATTATCGTAGCACCAACGTGGGTTGGTTAGATACGATTAGACTGCTTAGCCATGCCACGAGTCATCATTTCATGTGAGAGTTGCAATTATAAACTTGACTAAGTGATTATGGGCTGTGTGATGAAGCTGTGTGTCTTTGTGTGCTATTACTCGTTGATGGCATGTGTTGCACTTAATCAACGGGTGGGAAAAGATTTGGGTGAGGCAAGTGGTGGATTACTGTGAATGGTGGAGTGTGTGCTTATTAAACTTTGTGATTTGGGTAAAAGCGGAAGTCTTGCCTTAGTCAATTAAGGACTTAACTTTGTGCGCCATTGAGCTGGGCCTTCTGCATGCGACCACATGCCTAGTATGGGCCGGGCGACTTAGTAAGTTATGGAGTCTTGACATTGACAACTCGAGGTTGTATTTAAGGCATGTGATGGGTTTGGAGGTGTGATATGTCACATCGCGGGACGATTCATTGCATCCTGTCCAATGGTGTGTGTCGTTCAAGAGTTTGTGTGTACAAATTGGTGGCGATAAAGCACACCAGGAGTGTCATTGTTTGAGATGAAGTCTCGAAAGGTTTTGTTATGGTCGATGATCGCTACTGCCGATTGTATCGTGTGGGTAAAGTGTACAACCTCTGCGAGTGTTTAAATCAATCTATTCGAATAGCGCGTCCTCGGTGATGGACATGCTCGGAATTTCACACGAGGGTAGATTTTCATAAAACAATTGGGAAGGGTCACCGTGTGAGATAACTTGTTGGTGTGTGAAAGAACTTGATTAGGCTGTGTGTCCTTTGTGAAATCAATTGTTAACTTATTATTGTCTATTTGTTTTGAATTATGCTTTCAATCTATTATTTGTATTCAATTGCAAATGTTGCATTTACGCAAAATAACCACGAAGCCATTCCTTTGGAATAAGCCATCATGTATAAATGCATTACGTGGTATGACTTGCGAGTGCGGTGTGTACTCACTCTTGCTAAACAAATCAGCGAAGTGGAGGAGTCGTGCTTTGCTTTTGAAGAAGAGTTCTCGAAGGTTGAGCGTTAGGGTCTTGATCGATCGGTTGCACGTGGTAAATTGATGGGAGCCACGGAGTTTATTTCGTTTCATTGCGGTTTATTTCCTTATTATCGACCTTGCATGGCTTAATAAATGTAAAACTTCGACCGTAAGGTCCCAACGATTATTTGTTATTTAAAGGTACTCGTTTATTCTTATATTCATTGTATGGATGTGATATTTCATCAATGTTGACCTTTGTGTGCACTAAGCGTGATCTGGACTAGTGCGAGAATACCGAAGGGTCAGATTTGCATATTTGGGTCCCGACACTCGCTATCACCCGTTGTGATGATCGCGAGAAGGTTACATATGCCACCCACCGGCTTGAAGATGCTGCCGCGAGAATGGTGGGAGAAATCTTATGCCGCCCATGGACACCCAGAGAGTATCACTTGGGCTGAATTTCAGGAGCTTTCCGCCACTCTCATATCCTTGATGGGAAGGTGGAAATGAAGAAAAATGAGTTTCGTGAGTTGCAGCAAGGCAACATGTCGGTGAGTGAATACCTTAACAGATTCACTCAGCTATCCCGTTATGCCCCAGAGGACGTTGCCACAGATGATGCCCGTCAGAAGCGCTTCAAGCGAGGACTCAACCCCAGCTTGAAGGTGCAAGTCATTGGGAATGACTATGCAGATTTTCAGCACCTAGTGAACAAGGCCATGCTCATAGAAGAATCTCGTCGTGAGCTTGAAGAATCCCGCAAGAGAAAGATGATGCAGCACAGTGCCCATCAGTCTCACTCCCAGAGAGCCAGAATGTATGTGCAGCCTCCTGCTCGTGTTGCTCCACGTGTCACTTTGAGCCCTGCGGCGACACCTGCCAATGATCCCGGTGACCCGCAACTTCAACAGCTCCAGCAACCAGCCACCAAGAAATGGCAACCCTGCTGCCGGGATCACCTGTTATAAATGCCATCAACTGGGGCACTACGCCAGCAGCTGCCCGCAGAAGCAAGGTCCCTCTCCTGTCAGATTCAGCTTGGGAGCTACTCCGACCAGGACCCCCATTCCAGGATCCGGTCGTGGAGCCCCTCAGACTCCAGCTGCACCAGTCAAGACTCCTTAGCTTTTTAGAAGAGGTCGTGTGAACCACACCACTGTGGAGGAAGCCCAGATAGCCCCAGACGTCGTGCTGGGTAAGTTCCTTGTAAATTCAGCACCTGCCACTGTTTTGTTTGATTCTGGAGCTTCGCATTCGTTTGTTTCTCGGAGTTTTGCTGAAAGGCATCAGTTGAAAGTTTTGCCTCTTAAAAGTGTTTTGCTGGTTCAATCTCCCGGTTCGGAATTAAGTACGAACCAAGGTTGCCCTAAGGTTAAAGTGACCATTAAAGGGGTAGAATTCCTTGCCAATCTTATCATCATAGACACCAAGTCTTTTGATGTGATTTTGGGAATGGATTGGCTTGCCAATCACCAAGCCCTCTTGGATTGTGGTGGTAGAAGCATCACTTTGGTCAGTCCAGATGGAACTAAGGTAAAGTTTGAAGCCTCCCCAGAGAAGCTAGCTGGAGCTTTAGTGTATAATGCCAATGTTGTATCTTTGGAGGAAGTGTCAGTAGTCAGAGAGTTCATAGATGTCTTTCCTGATGACCTACCTGGAATGCCACCAGACCGAGACCTGGAGTTTGTCATCAATCTTGTTCCAAGAACTACACCTATTTTCAAGCGACCTTACAGATTGTCTATCAATGATTTGGTTGAGCTGAAGAAGCAGATTGAAGAAATGCAAGAGAAAGGTTTTGTCCGACCAAGTTCTTTACCATGGGGAGGCCCAGTAATCTTTGTTGCAAAGAAGGATAGCACCCAACGGATGTGTGTGGATTACCGTGCCCTTAATGAGGTCACCATCAAGAACAAGTATCCTCTGCCCAGGATCGATGATCTGTTTGACCAGTTGAAAGAAGCCGGAGTGTTCTTCAAAATAGACTTGAGGTCAGGATATCACCAGTTGAAGATTCGTCTAGAAGATATCCCCAAGACAGCTTTTTCAACCCGGTATGGACTGTATGAGTTCACATTCATATCATTTGGATTGACCAATGCCCCTACTTACTTTACGAACTTGATGGATAAAGTATTCATGGAGTATTTGGATAAGTTCGTCATTGTCTTTATTGACGACATTCTGGTGTATTCCAAGGGTGAAGAAGAGCATGAAGAGCACCTCCGTTTGGTCTTGAGTAAGCTTAGAGATCATCAACTCTATGCTAAATTCAGCAAGTGTGAGTTTTGGATGAGAGAAGTTACTTTCCTGGGACATATCATGTCTGCAAAAGGAGTTTCTGTTAACCCTAGTAAGGTTACGGATGTGCTTAATTGGGAGTCACCCAAGTCGGTGCCTCAGGTCAGAAGTTTTCTTGGTATGGCAGGATACTATCGCCGATTCATAGTAGGATTCTCCAAGATAGCAAGACCCCTCACTTAGTTGTTGAAGAAGGAAAAGAAATTTACTTAGACACCAGATTGTGAGCAAAACTTCCAAGAATTGAAGAAGCGTTTGACCACGGCTCCAGTATTGATTTTGCCAGATGTCCGGAAGGATTTTGAGGTTTTCTGTGATGCATCCCGGCAAGGACTTGGTTGTGTCCTAATGCAAGAGAGGAAGGTAGTAGCCTATGCTTCCCATCAATTGAGACCTCATGAAGTGAATTTCCCTACTCATGACTTGGAGTTAGCTGCCGTAGTGCATGCTTTAAAGATATGGAGTCATTACCTTATTGGTAATCGCTGTGAAGTCTATACGGACCATAAGAGCTTGAAGTACATTTTCACTCAGGCTGATCTCAATATAAGGCAAAGAAGATGGTTAGAGTTAATCAAGAATTATGATATTGGAATCCATTACCACCCAGGCAAAGCTAATGTTGTGGCAGATACCTTGAGTAGAAAAGTCTACTGCAATACCTTGACGATCAAGGAAAGTCAGCCAGCCCTACATAAAGAGTTCCAGAAGCTCAAGTTAGAGTTGGTTGAAGAAGGTTACCTAGCTGCCCTGGAAGTTCAACCTACTCTACGGAATCAGATAAAGGAGGCCCAAGTTAAAGATGCAAATATTAAGGAAATCAAGAGCAACATGGAGAAGGGTAAAGCCCTGAGATTTTCTGAAGATGAACAAAGCATTGTTTGGTTTGACAAGCGAATCTGTGTTCCAGATCAGAAAGAGCTTAAGCAGCTGATACTTAAGGAAGCTCATGAAACTCTGTACTCCATTCACTCTGGGAGCACGAAGATGTACCAAGACCTCAAGGAAATGTATTGGTGGCCTAGTATGAAGCATGAGATTACCGAATATGTAGCTCAGTGTGATGTCTGTCAGCAAGTTAAAGCCGAGCATGAAAGACCTGCTGGACTCCTGCAACCTTTGAGAGTGCTTGAATGGAAATGGGAAGAAATTGGCATGGATTTTATCACCGGTTTGCCAAGGACAAGATCAAGATATGATTATATCTGGGTAATTGTGGGTCGTCTAACCAAAGTTGCTCACTTTCTCCCAGTCAAGACTACTTACTCTGGTGATAAGCTCGCAGAGTTGTATTTGGAAAAGATAGTGTATCTGCATGGTGTACCAAAGAAGATCGTGTTAGATCGAGGAACCCAGTTCACCTCAAGATTTTGGCAGAAGTTGCACAGTGTTCTGGGTACTAATCTGAATTTTAGCACAGCTTACCATCCCAGACAGATGGACAAACAGAAAGGGTAAATCAAATACTAAAAGATATGCTGAGGGCTTATGCCTTAGCAAATCAGACCAGTTGGGATCAAATGCTGCCTTATGCAGAGTTATCTTATAATAACAGTTATCAGTCAAGTCTCCAGATGTCTCCATTTGAAGCTCTCTACGGAAGAAAATACAGAACACCATTGTATTGGAATGAAGTAGGTGAAAAGCAAGTGTTTGGGCCAGATATTCTGGAAAAAGCCGAAGAGCAAGAGCGATCAATCAGAGAAAAGTTGAGGACAGCACAGACCAGGCAGAAGAGTTATGCTGACGACCGTCGCCGAGATCTAGCTTTTGCACCTGGTGCTCATGTGTACCTGAAGGTGTCGCCTCTCAAAGGGATGCGTCGCTTCAGAGTAAGCGGAAAGCTTGCACCAAGATACATTGGACCTTTCCCAGTCCTAGCCAGAAGAGAAGAAGTTGCTTACAAGTTGGAACTCCCGCCTCAGCTGTCAGATGTGCATGATGTCTTCCATGTGTCTCAGCTGAAGAAGTGTTTGCGTGTGCCCGAAGAGCAGATGCCAATGGAAGCAATTGCCCTGCAGTAAGACCTCACCTACAAGGAGCATCCCATCAAGATCTTGGAAGTAGCAGAGCGAGTGACAAGAAGCAAGATCATCCATTTCTGCAAGGTCCAGTGGAGCAACCACACCGAAGAAGAAGCCACCTAGGAGCGAGAAGAGGACTTGAAGGCTGAGTTTCCCCACCTATTCTCTAGTCAGCCTGAATCTCGGGGTCGATATTCTCTTTAAGAGGGGTAGGTTTGTAGCATCCTGTTTTTCAGAGTTTTTCAATTTTTAAAATTTTAAAAGAGAACCATTTGCTTTAAATTACCAAAAGCTTAATTGGGAATTTCAGAATCAATTGCAGTGTAATAGGAATTAATCAAACTTCAATTAAATTAAATTGGTTTAATTGAGTTTTCTGGTATTTAAAATCAAAAGTATTATTTTAAGTGTTTCCTTTGACTTATTGGATTTTCGAAAGGGTTTTTCCTTTTTCCAGAATCTAAAAATTAATTTATTTGCAAAAGTTAAAGAAAAGTGAAAGTTAAAAGTATTTTTATTAAGTCCATAGTAATTCAAGAAATTTTTGTGATTTTTTCTAGAATTTTTGGACTCTATTTGCTATTTTCTATTTTGCCTTTTGATTTGTTTGAATTTCTGAAAATCAAAAATCCTTGAAATCTCTTTACTGTGTGTGGGCCGAATCCCTCGGCCCACCATCGCTCTCTCGGGCTAGCCCGTAGCCCCCGCCCGCTCCTGTTCCTTGACCCTCACCTCGCGCTCCTCGCCTAGCCGTCCGTCGGCATCGCTCGATCCCGCTCGCCCGTCCCCGTAGTTGGATCGCCATCTCGTCGCCCGATCACCGCGCCTCCCTTTCCTCTCCACCATCCGATCAAAATCGGACGGTGCATCTTCGCCGGCCCCTGTTCCTCCTTCTTCTCCATGCCGCCCCCTCCATCTCTCTCTCTCGCTCACGGCGCGCTGCCGCATGGCGCATCTCCGCCGCCACCTCGGTTCGCCCGCTTAGCGCAACCCCGTGCGCGCCTCGGCCTTCGCTCCTCCCCTTTCTCTTTGCGAGTTTGGCCTTGCCTGAGCTTTTCCTCGCGCCCGACTCCTCGCCCGTGACCTCCACGCCTCGGCTCCCCCCTCCTTGTCGCCTCCCTCCTCGCCGCCCGCGCCCTCCTTCGGCTCTAAAGCCGCCCCTTTTCTCTCTCCCCTCACTTTCTTCTCCTCGCGGCCCGCCTCCGCCTGCTCCTCCCTCTCACTTGCCCCTCCTCGGTTCCTCCCCTCTCCCAGGCTCTCTCTCTCTCTCTCCGCTCGCTCTCTCTGCGGTGGGCCTCCCATCATCTTTGTGGACCGCGCCACGCAGCCGGTGGACCACGCCTTCACGGTGCGGTGGACCCAGTGGCACTGTGCCGTGCACCGCGCCCGAGCCGATGTGGCCGTCCACGTGGGCGCCACGCCAGTGCCACGTCGGCGGATTCACCCACGTGGCTGCCCATTCGGCGCCACGTGGCCGTTGACGTCAAAATCCCGAATTTCCCGTTGAAGAATAATTCCAGAAAATCCGAAAAACCCTAATTTTATCATTTTATGTGATTTGGAACTTCTTTCGGCCATAACTTTCACATCCGAACTCCGATTTGGGTGATCCAAATTTCTATGTTCAAATAAAATCAGCCCCTTTCATTTGGTTCTGGTTTTGAAATTTCTGGAGTTCATTTGGTGCTATTTTATTTATTATTGCTCTTCTCGCACGTGTAGATTCTAGCGTTTCGGAATATTTCATCGACCCAACGACCGAAGACTCGCTCCTCAACAACGAAGGCAAGTCGTAGGCCTTTGACCATGTTGAAACCATTTTACAAATGTATATTGTTTTAAATTATAATGCATGGCTAGTTTTATTAAAAATGGTTTTGGGAGTAGATAATTACCCAATTACCATTATGCCTCCTTGATAAATTGAAAATGAAATGTCTCCTTGAATGACATATATCCTTGGACACCATAGGATGGTTAATACTAGTTGGACATAATTGTATTACCAACTTGGGTGCGTATATGTTTGCTTAGTCTTGCTTTAGTTATCCGTGGGACTCACGATCATGTTTACAGAATGAATGAACTTGACTAATGATATGATGGAACTATGGTGTGAGGCCGATATTATTAAAAGATGTGGAACCATGGCAGGGATTGCCATTTGGTCGGGTTGAACCAAAAATGATTTATGCTCGGGCTTGTGAGCGGTGGTGAAGGTGGGTGCGTGAGGCACATTGAGATGTGGAAAGTCTTGTCTGAGCAGCCAACTATGGACTTAACCTTGTACGCCATTGGTCTGGGTCACAGCGTGCAACCACAAGTCTGGTATGGGACGGACCTGGCCAACTAATTATGAAAATTTTGAGTCGGTTCTGTTTTAGATGGGAAAGGCGCAAGAGGGGGCCGTGAGGGCGAAACCTTAGTGAGCTGAACCGAGGCAAAATGGACCTTTGTAAAGGCCTTGTGATAATCACTTAGTCGCACACCTCGGAAGTGTGTGAGCGGGCAAGATCTGAGTGATTTATCTCTTGTGGGTAAAGCTGTACAACCTCTGCAGAGTGTCAAAATCTATTCGAATAGCCGTGTTCCCGGTTATGGACATGCCCAGATTCTTTCACGCAAGGGGTAGCATTTTCAAAAATATGGTACTGGTTTGATGGAAAGGTTTGGTTGGAAAGTGAACGGGAGGTTCACTATTTGTTTCACAGAACTTGGTTATTTATGTATTATTTTTTAAAACTCCTGCTCTGCAATCTAATTATTGTATTTACTGTTAAACTTACTTTCTGCAAATTAACCATAAAGCCATCATTGCTTAAGCCTTGCATGAATACTATGTGCATACATTTCTCTACGACTTGCTGAGTACTTTATGTACTCACGGCTTTATGCCCTTTGTTGATCAGTCCCAGCAGAAGAATCATGAAATATTGAGTTCTACGAGGAAGGCTACTTTGAAGACTTCGCGAACTAGGTCACGTCCTCCACTCGATTGCCTGTGGGCATGTCGATTGGGCTCCACGTATTTTGGATTTCTGCTGCAAGAACTCTGTTATTGCTAAACCCCGTGAGGCGACTTTTGTAAGAACTTGACCATAAGGTCTTTTACCGTTAACTAATATTACTTTGTCTGCTTCATTAGTTCGTTGTTGAATGGTTATGATAACATCATTGTTGCAACTGTGCGAGCTAGCTACTGATCATGGGACTAGCTTGGTATGCACAGAGGGTCTTGGGGTTGTGTGATACCCGGGGCACCGACACTATCTTGGGTCCTCTGGCAATGGTCTTGTAAAAGGTGTTAACCCATTCATTGTTGGGATTGGGGTTCTATTGTATAGCATAGTACTGATCTTTTTCAGGATTCATATTGTTAAGAGAGGGAGAATAAGGAGTAGTTAGGGGTGAGGTGTTCTGTCCCCAATATGCAGGTGCAGCAGAATGTCCTGTAGAAGGATGGTAGTAATTTACCTCTAGGGTGGCGTTGTAGTGAACTCCATGTGTACTACCCACCTACACCAGATTAAGGGCCTTAAGTTTCCTCATGACTTCCAACTCAATCTCCTGGGTGACCACTGGATCAGTCGAAAATCTTGCCACACCTTCCGTTCTCCTGGGGTTTACGTTGCCCCCGACATGTGGTTCGGGAATATGGTTTGGCGTGCCTGAAAGTCCTTGCAGCATCGACTCCATCCTGTTCATATGAGTCTGCATGCTTTAGATTTGATTCTGCAGCTCGCCAAGATGTTGCTGAACTGACTCTGCCTTGCCTTTTGCCTCCATCACATCTCGTCTCACAGCAATTAACTCAGGTTTCACCCTTAGACCTCATCGTCGTTTGGCCATTTCTTCCCATCGCGGATCAAGAACAGGGCTTAGGAATTTTACCCAGGGAACTAGTCCCGAACCCTCACCTTGTTCTCAATCTATATCGCTGTCTAGATCCAATTGGCCAGAGATTTTACAATAGCCAGAGTCCACCAACCCAGCTTCGTCAGATCTACAGCCTCTAAGGATCGAAGCGCTCTCATACCAATTTGTCAGATTCCGTGAGATTGGATCTAGGAAAGTGTACGACACGATTTCTACTCTATGGTTAAGACTAAATGTTTGGCATAATGATTGTTGCCTTTTCTATTCCATTTTCGAGTTTACAAAGAGTTCAAAGTAATCGAAGTAATAAAATAGAAATTACAACTCTAAACAGAGCTTTTAGCGCGCTAGTAACTATTCACGATAATTGAAACTAGGATTACATCATCAGTGAATACTGAGGACACGGTAATTGAAACTAGGATTACATCATCAGTGAATACTGAGGCGAGTCAGGATCGTCGATCTTCCACCGAAGGGGTATCAAACGATATCGACCGTTAGATCTTCGTTAAGTCTTCCTCAGCTCGCTAGTTCTGAACTTCTTCAGACTTCAACTTCTTCGGACTTCAGTTTTCTCAGATTCTGACAACTGGACGCTCAACTATGTCTGTAACCCCCCTCCCCTCTCCTCTCCTCTCCTCTCCTCACCCTATTATTGTTCTACTCTTCTTGCTCTTGGTTCGTGCGTGATTGTGCCAGTAGTCGTAATCGTAGTTGCTGGGCGTGGCTTGTGGCGTTCGCCGCTCGCGTTTGCTTTCTTGATCTGTGGCGATAATCTCCTAGTTCAGTGTTGGATTCGACGCGTGTTTATCCGATCAAGAAGCTATCTAGTTAATCTGAGATGTGTTTAGGGGTGGGATGAACATGGGCCGTGTGCTTTCTTGCCCCCCCCCCCCCAGTCGATGCTTATATTTGTTCGTAGATATCATACCAGCAAAGATCTCATGGGAGATTTGCTAGAGGATTTTATTGTAATCAGAGTTCCTTATGTTTCCGCTTATTAGGTTGGGCATCTGCCTAGAGGTTAGGTTAGAGAATAAGAGATCAACAAGCTTATATGTGTTTTTTGCTCCTCATCTACTACAAATAGGATTTCAGTGGTCCATCAATAAGAAATATGTTGACGCAAATCTATTGTCTTTGGCCCCTGCAAACAAAAACCAGTGAAAATTATTTCGGAAAAGTTTCACCGGTTACCGCCGGTAAAATTCAAACCACATCCGGAAATTTCGGTTTTGATAAATTTTGTCCAAAAAAAATTCGAATTTGCTTGAATCTTGTTCAAATTTGATTTTTTTTAATTTAAAATCCGAAAATTTGAAAAATTCAGCCAAATTTTGACCGAAATTCCCGGTTACCGGCGGTAACCGGCGTTACCGCTACCCTCCGAATTTTTTTTCCAACCGGTAGCAGAAACACTGACAAAAACTAGATAGCCGTTATGATAAAATAACATCTGCTGACAGAAAAAATTAGTTATGCTTGTAACAAATTTAATGTATAATCCTATAGCCCTAAGCACCGAATCACCTGGGCTGCCACCTTGCCTGTTGTTTTTCTTTTGTGACTATTGTGCTGGGCCGATTAGCCCTGCAAATTAGTTCTCTTTTTTGTTTCACTCTTGCCGAAGCTGAGGTTCACATTGGGCCAATAGTGGATATATGTTTTGCTGCACATGTCCTGCGTTTTTATCCATTGCAGTATAGATTGTGGGAGATAAGCATAATTGTTTTTGCCGTTTCTTTTCCTTGCTTTCCATTTTTTTTCCTCACCGATGGTTGTAAGGGTCAAGTCGATTTGCATGTTAACGTGTGTTCTGGTTTTCTGAACTAACTAATCCTTCCATAGTGCCTTGCTGTTCTGTCTCTCAGACATTTGAACCCACCAAATCCACCATCAGTCTTGCCGGTTAGAGTTAGGCCTACCACCTGCTAACTACCACCTTTTCAAAGTGGTTTTAGGCTTCAGAGTCATAGTAACATACTTCAAGCAGTTTCAACCATCAGTGAACTTTTTTTAAAAAAAGAAAAGAAAAGAGAACCACAGTTATGCTAGGAACAATTCAACATCCCATCATATTTGAAACCTCACAGCCATTGCCACCATGTCAGTTCTTATAGAAAGGAGCAGCAGCAGCGTCATCATCATAATTCCTTACTAGTGATTAGTGACTACAATACCTCGTAGCAGGGATTTTTTTATCGGCTGGTAACTAGCCAAAAATCGGTTTGACCGGTGGGCCTGGTAGAAATACAAACTGGCTCGGAAATTGGCGGTTTGGATGAATTTCGTCCAAAAAAATTGAATTTTTTTGAATTTTGTCCGAATTTGATTTCTTTATTTAAAATAAAAATATTCAATTTTTTGGATTTTCGGCCTTACCAGCCACCCCTGGTAAAAATTGTTTGCCGACGACATCAAGAAGACAACTTTCCTCACACATGAAGGCCTTTTTTAGTTCATCATTATGCTGCACCAGCGACATTCTAAGCTATGATGAATGAGATACTCCGACCCTTTCTACGTCAATGTGTCCTAGTATTTTTTGATGATATTTTAATTTACAACCCTTCGTGGTTCGAACATCTTCGACATGTGCGCATCATCCTCCTCTCGCTACCTAACACCGCCTTTTCTAAAGTGCTCCAAGTGGTTCTTTTGCAAGGACATCGTGGCTATCTAGGCCACATTATTTCATCCATGGTGTCGCGATGGACCAACAAAAGATCTTAGCGATTGCTCGATTGGCGAACCCGCAAACACTCATGCCTTGCGTGGGTTTTGGGTTTGGCATGCTACTACTGACAAGTTCATCCAGGGCTATGACACTATTGTGGATCCATTGGCGTAGCTTCTCAAAAGGATGATTTTGTGTGGATTGATGAGGCAAATGAGGCATTCCGCCACTTAAAACAACCCTCACAACGACCCGTTCTCCAATTACCTAATTTTGAGCGTCGCTTCATTATTGAATGTGATGCCTAGAGGTCGGGTTCGACGTTGGGCTTCACCAAGAGGGCGGCCCGTGACTTTCTTCACCAACGTGCACTCACCACGTCGAGCCTAAGCTTATTGGCCTTGTCCGACCTATCATCGGTGGTGGTATTATCTTTGGTGCCATCCATTTACAATCGCACTAATCATTACTCCTGGAATCCTCTGGATAAACAACTCGCGACCATTTTGCAACATCATTGGGTGGGTAAACTATTCGGCTTTGATTTCACCGTGGAATAAAAGCCGTGCAACACCAACATCGTTCTTGATGCTCTCTCCAGGTGGGATGTTGGGGACATCCACCTTTATGCGATCTCAATTCCGTAGTTTGAGCTCTTCGCATCTTTGCAAGCGGCAAACACCTCGATCCAGCCTTGATGGCGCTCGCGATTAGCTTACCACAGGCGGCCTCGCATGCACCGTGGGTGCTACTCGATGGCCGGTCATCTACAACCGTCGGCTATACCTACCACTTGCCTCGCCGCTTTTAACGAGGTGTTGGCCGCGCACATGGGGTGGGCCTCGAAGACATCCGAAGACACTCCACCGTTTGTGCCATGACTTCCACACACCACGCGCGTGCCATCGTCCAAGAGTACGTGCATTCATGTACCATCTGTCAACGCAATAATAAGGCGAGAAGCTCCACCCAGCAGTGTCTTCTCCATCCTTTGGAGGTCCGTCTCATGCATGGTCTTGAAAGGATACCCGTAGGCTACACTAGGTGGCAATTCAAAAATTCTACCACGTGTCGAGTTGGACCGAGCGACCTACTTGCATATTCTTCCTTTGCCTCACGATATCTAGTGAACTCTAGGTGAGAGATTTTGTCATCCATAGACTATTCAATACTTTCTCGATCAAGTGATGGGTAACTTCATGTGGTGAATCTTGATCGCTAGTGGCACGGCCATGCACTTTTTTTATTCGACTACATCGAGGGGCCTAGAGATATCTATCCTATTATGTTAGAATGAGCAAGTACTCATTCCTTTGGGTAGCCACCAGATTAAGACTATTTGGGAGGATGTTTCATCCTTCCATCAAAAATACCCTACCTTCGACTCTAGGACAAAATTGTTTCTAGAGGGAAGGAGAGATGCCATGGTCGGCATTACATATGAGCGACGTGGGCCAAGGGCAGCCAATGGGTCCAAGGTGCGAGATGTGATACAACAGTGGGGCATGCTACATAACGGACACACTACGATGTCGAGCACAGGACACTTGGAGCACAAGGAAAGGACAGCAGCCGAATTAGTTAAGATATATGATTTGATTATATATTAATCCCTTAAGGATAGAAAGTTATGATTTGATTATATATCAATCCCTTAATGATAGAAAGTTATGATTTGATTAAGATTCCAATCTCTTAGTTATGGAATTAGTTATTTGTTTCCAAATATTGCTTATGTCGCCTATATAACGGTAAGCGTTGTTATCAATTCTGGAAGCAAGAATTAGCAAACTCTTCCATGTCTCCTTCTTGTTTCCTCCGTCATAGTGCTCGGGCAGTCAAGGGGCCTAGGCCTCAACCTTCCGTCGACGGCAGCTATCAGTCACCTAGCCGTGACAACAACTCTACTTATCCTTTGGATTTCATCTCTATTCTTCAAATAAAAAATATTTCAATGCCTTATAAATCATAAATATGATCTTGGATAACCATGAAACGTCATAAATCTATAACACCCTGGCTATACGGAAGCCAAGATGCAACCAGAATTACTAACACCAAACAACACTATAACAAATCAACATCTAATGACAGTTAAACTTCATCACAAAACAATTCTGAAAAATTAATTAACATATTTTTAGCAAGGATTTAAGTACTAAATTCCAATATATAACATTTTATTCAAGTGGAACGTTATCAAGAATACGTCCGGATATTTTAAACCATCAACTAGCAATAATATCAACAATGAGGAACTAAAGGAACCACAACCTAATCAATTATTACAATTCCAAAATGAATGAATGTGTGGAGTGAAGTGCTTCTCAAGTGCAAAATTACCATGTCCTACTTTCTCCCCAAAGTATGTCGACATCAACGTTCACCTAAAACATTAAATAAACAAGCGTGAGTCCAAGACTCAACAAATATAATTGAATAACACAGGAAACATCGAATCAGTACAGTTCATTTTCAATATATCGAATTCATAAGAATTTGATGAGGACATGACCCCTATGAATACAACCATATTTGCTATGCTTGCTGTTCCAAGTACAAGAGTTCGTACGCTTCACTTAAATTATCAGGTGAGCTTGTTTTTAGGAGTGTCTTTATACTATATGAACTATATGATGCTACCTAATAATGAAATATATATATGTGTAGCACCATGTCACTTTTGGTCCAAGACAAGCAAGCAGCTCGAGCTGGACCCGTTTTGGAATCCAGTTCGGTGCCCGGAATCAACCTGATAGCACCAACTTAAAATAGGCATAACTTTCACATACGGAGTCTGTTGGAGGTCCATGAGTACTTGATGGAAAGCTTATTTCGTCCTCTTTCCAACGGATCTGGCATCACCTCCAAATTCCTTCTGGACTGACCGCAATCATCAAAAGAAGATGCCATATCTCCTTTTTTTGGCCAAATTAGGCTTTGTAATCATACTCAACTTGGCCCATATGTCGGCGGCCCACCTGGCGTGCAGTTATTGTTCATGTGAACAGTAATCCACGAGTTTAGTCCCACCCCACTATTTATTTTAGATTTGTTGCTCATCCCCTATTTAAGGAGGACACACCCCCTCTAGTTTCCTTGGATTTTGTTTATGTTTAGTTTGCCTTCGTTGCAACTTGTATCTTTTACGTGTGTCGACTAGACCACACAATTAAGATCCTTATTCAAAATCCCAATTCAATTCAATATTTCAATTCTATTTGCAATTTCAGATTGCTTTATCTTGTTCTTGCCTGCTTCTTCGGTGTATGTACGAATCGACCTTCGTGGTCAGGTCATCCGGGTATTCGTGCACGGTTCATAACGACTTATCAATCAGTTCAGCGATTGCGTGCTTTCGAGCCTTGCGTGTTCGTAGCCAGGATCGTGAGAGTTGAGTGACGACTACGAAACTTATCGTTCTCATCAAAAGATCGGGCCAACAAACAAGGACCTTCGGGTTCATCAAGTGGTATCAGAGCTACAGTTAATCGGTGAGAGTTTCCAGTTTTCTAGTAGTAGATTCATTTTTCATACCTAGAGTCCAGAAAATTACCAAAAAAAAATTCGCATCTATCATCCATACCGAGCCCTTTGAGCCTTTGCAATTTTTTTTTCAGTTTGCTTGTTTAATCTCTGGTTGCATTGTCGTTTATAGTTGCTGATCTTTAGTTCTAGTTATTGTCTAGTGCTTCTTGTGTTTTTCTTTTGCGTCGCTTAATCGTTCTTTTAGGGTTCTTAGTTTTTGTATCTAAAACAAAAAATTCATGGGTTAGAACTCCTCTAATCTACACCAAAAAAGAGAGAACACTTTGCTATTATTCGCAACTTGTGGAAAATCCCAGGGCCGGCAAATAATAGAAGGAGAAAGAGGCCGCCACACAGAACAAAAGTCGTGGTAGAAAAAAAGAAAAAAACAATCTTACGCTAAAAACCAGTGAAAATTGGTGGAGTCCTTCTACATATAGCCATAAGTTTGCATACAATATTTCAGCAAGTTTAGCTCACGGAATCAAAAGATATAGCAGTTTTAAGATTGAATCTGAGTCAGTTTCGAGTTCGAGTACGATTCCGTTTCCGAGACATCTTCAGTAAAACGGGTATAACTTTTGCATATGGGGTCCGTTTTGGACTTTCTGGTGCTCGTTGGAAAGCTAACGACGAGGCGTATCTTTTCCACTTAAGCCACAAGTCGTACTCTAAGCCCCCCAAAATCGGCCATCTTCAGCCCCGAATTCGTGTCACCATGTTTTCGGTTTCAGTTTTTACCGTTTCGTTTGGTCTTCCCTTCGGAATTTGGGGTTCGCCTCAATTGCAAAGTTGTAGATCTCGTCGAAATCTTTCAAACAAGTATATATAAGCCATATAAAACTTTAATCTCTCATCTTTTGAGACTAGCTTTTGTTTACTGCTTCAACTAGAGGGATGTTTACATTGCACGCTATTATGGTTTTGTGCTCTACATCGTGTGAACAATCTTGTGACCCAACAAAGAAGTTAGAGTAGTTGGCTAGCGTCTCTCCTAGCACTTGGTGTGATAATTTCCTTTGCTTACATCAAGTCACATTGATCTTTGTGTGTGCGTTCATACACTTCTTTTGGTAGGTTTTGATTAGCTACCTCTTTCTAGGTTAGGATCAGCAACTTTGACTAGTACTTTGAATAATTTTTCAACATGCATTAACTAATTTGATTATTGCTGATCCTTGCTACCATATTGAAGCCTTCCGAGCTCCAATTCCTACTAACTCAGCAGGTGTCGTCCCTCGCAATCGTTGGGCTGATCGCAAGTGAGAGTATCACGAACCAGCCACCGGTTGTACCACTTCCTTCCTGCATTGGTAAGAACTTGTAAGAACTGAGTATAAGCTTGAGTGTGACTAACTTGGTTGAGTCTCCAGAACCTAGTAGTTGATAGGGACATATACTTGTGATTTGTTTCCTTGTTTTCTACTAACTATGGCATGTTCACGGGATGATTGCAAGATATATCCACATCTTCTTCGAACCGTTGGACGGGAGTGCAAGAAAGTGAATGAGGAAGATGCACGCTTGAGACAATTTTCTCCACTATGGGAGGTATATGATTGTGATAGTATGTCTGGTAAAATTAAACTTACTGTGTCTTCTTTTGCTGGGAATTATGATCCTGATGCTTATCTCACGTGGGAATTAGATGTACAACAATTATTTGCATGCCATGAATTTCTCGATTATCTAAAAGTTAGGGCTGTTACCTATGCGTTTTATGATTTTTCATCTATTTGGTGGAGTGAATACTGTCATACTAATCAGAACATACCTAGAACTTGGGATGCTATGAAGAGAGCTATGAGAGCTAGATTTGTGTCTTCATATTATTCTCGTGATTTGCTGAATAAATTACAACATTTACGCCAAGGTAGTAACACTGTAGAAGAGTACTATCAAGAATTGC
Source organism: Hsuehochloa calcarea (assembly GCA_036346395.1). Classification (NCBI taxonomy): domain Eukaryota; kingdom Viridiplantae; phylum Streptophyta; class Magnoliopsida; order Poales; family Poaceae; genus Hsuehochloa; species Hsuehochloa calcarea. Next base: position 23,996,009 of record CM070598.1, on the reverse strand, counting down.
AAACTGTCTGGTCTCGTTGTGGCTTAGAAGAAACTGAAGATGATCAAATGACTAGATTTTTAGGAGGATTAAACCGTCACATTCAGGATCAACTTGTTTATAAACCTCCAACTGTCACTCGCTTGTTTCGTCTTGCTTGCACTGTTGAAAAGGAAGTACAGGGATGACAATCTAAGACTAGTCATGCACTTTCATCGACTTTCACTATACCTTCCCATGTACAAGACACAAACAAGCGCATGATACACACCTCGACTTTAAGATCATATTCGGTTGCTCCTTCTACTGCTGCTCCTATTATGATTGCCGCCCCTACTGCTGCTCCTACTATGATTGCCGCCCCTACTGCTGTGGGCATCACTCTATCTTATAGCCTTACATCATTGGCTCGCTCATTGGCAATGGAAGTTCGCTCATTGGTAATTGAGCTCGAGCAAGAAGAAGAAGGGAAAGCTTGTGACAATTCATCGCCTCTAGTACCAACATCATCTGAGTCGAGCCTACAAGGTAGTACCAAAGGTACTGATTTGAACACTCAATCTGAGATCAATATCCATTATTTTATTCCTAGTATCATTGAACAAAGGGAAAATTAGATTGTAGTATAAACCATTGAATCACATGACGTGAAGGAACCTAGTGTCGAGAAGGCAAATATTAATTCCCTAGCTACAGAATCTGATATTATTAATAATTTGCATGAATCATGTGATAATTTGATTGATTTGCCTGCTGATTCGAGTGCACCATGTGATAACATTGTTGATTTACCTGTTGACTTGAGTACACCATATGATGAAATAATTGAATTGCCTGCTATTGTGAGTACTTCATGTGATGAGTTAATCGCATACAATGATCATGTGGAATTGGTTAGACATAAAGAAGTTTTGACTAGAATTTCTCCTACTAACTCTTTAAATTACATTATGTTGGATCCACCTATGAAATTGTCACATGCTGTGGATAAAGTTTCTATAATTGCATGTTCAAAATCCTTATTTAGTGCCTACACCCCTGGATATAAGTTTAATTTGATTGGAGATTATGGTGTAGACAATCAATTTCTGGTATATCGAATATGCATAACTTGTCATCACATGGACGAATTAAAGCTTGCTGTTTTGGATAATAATTATTGTGTGAGAAATTGTGTTTTGATCATTCGCATATATGATTACTCTTGGGTTAATAATACAATGATATTTTATGATCGCTATTGTCTTCTAACATTAATTGAGCAACAATGAAGAACCGTTAAAACAGATGACATATACATATACCATGCATACACCTTGGCTTCTTTGTTACCTTATTTTCAGCTTATCAAAAGCCGAGGACGGCTTTGTTTTCAAGAAAGCGAGGTTGATGAGGACATGACCCCTATGGATACAACTATATTTGCTATGCTTGTTGTTCTAAGTACAAGAGCTCGTACGCTTCACTTAAATTATCATGTGAGCTTGTTTTTAGGAGTGTCTTTATATTATATGAACTATATGATGCTACCTAATGATGAAATATATATATGTGCAGCACCATGTCACTTTTGGTCCAAGACAAGTAAGCAACTCGAGCTGGACCCGTTTTGGGATCTAGTTCGGCCCCCGGAATCAGCCTGACAGCACCAACTTAAAACAGGCATAACTTTCACATACGAAATTCGATGGAGGTCCACGAGTACTTGATGGAAAGCTTATTTCGTCCTCTTTCCAACGGATCTAGCCTCACCTCCAAATTCCTTCTGTACTGACCGAAATAATCAAAAGAAAATACCATATCTTCTTTTTGGGCCAAATTAGGCTTTGTAATCATACTCAACTTGGCTCAAATGCCGGCGGCCCACTTGGCGTGCGGTTACCGTTCATGTGAACAGTAACCCACGAGTTTAGTCCTACCACACTATTTCTTTTAGATTTGTGGCTCCTCATCCCCAATTTAAGGAGGACGCACCACCTCTAGTTTCCTTAGATTTTGTTTATGTTTAGTATGCCTTCGATGCAACTTGTATCTTTTGCGTGTGTCGACTAGACCACCCAATTAAGATCCTTATTCAAAATCCCAATTCAATTCAATATTTCAATTCCTATTTGCAATTCCAGATTGCTTTATCTTGTTCTTGCGTGCTTCTTCGGTGTATGCAGGAATCGACCTTCGTGGTCAGGTCATCCGGGTATTCGTGCACGGTTGATAACGAGTTGTCAATCAGTTCAGTGATTGCATGGTTTTGTTAGACCGAAACGGCGACTAGAGGGGGAGGTGAATAGGAGCATGATCTCTTTTTCAATCTAGATCGGATTCAACACGATTTTCTCTCCGATAGCTATGAAGATCAATATCTAAGCACAGCAGAAGTCTTGTATTGAATCCAATCCAAACCGCGGAGCAAAACAACCAAAATCAACAAAGGCTAAAATTCTAAGTGTTAGGCGGTCTTACATCTATGTCAATGGCGGTCAGACCGGTCACCTTGAGCAGTCGGACCGGTCACCTTGGGCGGTCTGACCTCCAGCCTGATGAACAGTGAAATCAGCCTAAAAAACGAAGTTACAAATAGGTCTAACTTTTGATCTACATCTCCAAACTCGATGAAACTAGGAACACACCTTCTCTAGGATATCAAGAACCTATTCCAATCAAAGATCGCGAAGATTCTTGGCAAAGTTCTGATCTTTTCCCATTTTAGTGAAGGATGGCTCAAAACCGAGTTAAAATGAAAACTAGATCAAAAACCTTGCTCGTGGGTTATAGATGATCCTAGATGATATCCCACATGTCATAGCAAGCAAGATTAGGGGCAGAAACTAAAGGAAAACTTGAGAATCAAAGATGGCCCCGAAATCACAAAATAGAAAGCAAGAACGAAAAGAGACTCATCTCAAGAAAAATTGCATATATTGATTTGAGATTGTTCCTGGATTACAGCCACTCCAACGTGGAGGACAAAACTCGATACATGAGCATACAATCAATCTCCTCTTCAAGAGTCCCAACCTCTCTACTCCCTATTCTCAAAATCAAAACTAGGGTTTCAAATATGCAAAAGGATCAAGGGGATGCTACAGCACCCTCCTATATTTATAGTGTAGGCTAAACTTCTAGAAGAGTTTCCTATTGGGCACCCATTAGCCCACACACGAATGGGTTTAACTCACGCACGTATTTTAAAGCGTCATCTTCATCTTCTCTTGACCTAGACCGCTTCTCCTTGCGTCGTTTTGCGCCGCGGTTTAGCCAAAAGCAATCAAGGCGGTATTTTAGTGATATTACCAAAATACCCCTTCTCGATCCTTCTCCAAAGACCGAGTCCAATCTTCATGAAATAGTTCCATGCTACGCCACGTGTAGGTTGATCAACGGCTCTCATCATGTCGGCAAGTCTCTCCCATCCGGCTCCCACCGAAACCACTATAGAACTTGCACCGACCCCCGCACCGCTTGATGCAACCTGTCGAACCGAACTTCCCGTTCGGTCATCCTTATCCATTTTGTGCCATGCTCGAATCCAATGACTTCACCCGGCATCGTCGATCGTTCTGAACCTCAGCTCTCCAAGCCTAGTCCTGATCATCCTCGTCGTTAACCGTCATTGACCTCCAAGCAACCTGCACAACAATAGACCAAGAAATCGATTCTGGGAACAAGTTCTTCACAACTTGACCCACGTTAGTCAAAACATGCATCATGCAACACATATGCACTGAAACCCATGAACTTGACTCAACAAACAAACATCGCCGCTACTAGAGCCAACGAAACAAGTGGAAATCGGCCATTGAATGGCGGTCTGACCGCCGCTCTGGCGGTCGGACACGCCAATGAGGACTTAGCCAATTTTAGCCCCAAAATCGAAAGCTTTCTGAAAATTTCAAACGAATAGATCTTTTGACTGGAAGCTCCAAAAATTATGAGACCAAGTGCACTAGAATCCCCTCTCTTGCCTACACCCTCTATTTTTGGCCCAGCTCAAAACTCTAATAAATATAATGGCTGGTTCGACCACCGCCCTTGGCCGTCGGACCACCATCTAACGTCGACCGCCATACCGCGGATTAGACCGCCTATATTTAACAGAGCGTAACTTTACGAAAACACGTAATTCGACAAACCTTTAAAGCCATTGCCAATTGTAATATCATCCTAAGATCATCAGCATATCCCCATGATATCCACAATCTCCCCCTTGATGCACACATTGGCAATTTATCAAAAATATAAGTTTAAGCTTTGAAAATTAAACTACTTGATGTTTTCACACAAAGGCACAACTTGGTCCAAGAGCAAGAGAAAGCAATGGAAATGACCGGGTTGGCTTCAGATTAGTATAGGCAAGCGAGATAACTCAAAAGAAAGCGAGAAAGCTTCAATTTCCAAGGAAGAGTAAAAAAATCTCACTTAAAGTCTATATGAAAGAACAATTGTTCAATTTGACCTTTGATCATTGTGAGGTTCCGAGAATTGCAATTCAAGTTCAGAAATGGCAATAAGATCATAAGAATGCAAATTAAAAGCTCCCCCTCACTTTGATCATCATTTCTTTTAGAAATTTTATTTTCTCTATTTTCTCCAAATAGCTCCCCTTTTAACATTTTTCTACTTCTTCTCCCCCTTTGACAATGGAGTCATTAAGGAATCACGTCTTCCTGTCATCTAGAGATAATAAATACAGAAATAAGGAAGAAGCACAAGAAAGAGCATGCAAGAATTGCGATGAAGTGGCTTCATTTTTTTGAATTTTGCATATTTTGATACAAGAAGCTTTGAAGATTACCCAAAAGAACAAGTTAGCATTTCTATAATCACACAATACATATCAAGACTGAAAGCGCTAGCAAGATCATGTTGAGACATATATATCAAAGCTAAGCTAGAAGGCTCAAAGTAGAAGCGATGAATTGTAACAATTTAAACAAAGCTTCAAAACTAGCAAGTTCATCAACATAGATCCTAAAGTGATAATGGCCATGTCAGAATGTCAATGTGAGATCAAGAAGCTAACAATGACCATCCTAGAGACAAAAAGTCCAGAATTGAATCATTTTGCTCAAAGAACTTCAGTCACCCATTTTTACAACAGTTTTTCATTTGCAATGAATATTGATGTTGATTAAAAGTCTATATTAGTGAAGAAGATCTTGGACTATGAGCCATCCACAAACTCTTTTTAAGTTCAACTAAGGCAATTTAACGACCTATCTTAGTGAAGAAAATCTTGGACTAGGATCCATCCACAATCTCTTTCTACGCTTCAACCAAGGCGACAAATTTTGAGGTTCATGTCAATTTTGACAAGCAATCCCCATGAGATCGTCTGGATCATCAAACTATCTCGAAGTTCATGTCTTTGACAAGCAGTCTCGTGAGCATAGTTTGGCATAGATTTTGAAATTTGATTTTTCAATTTGCATAAGAGTAGTTTTAGATTCGCAAAAGAACAGAAAGCTCCAGAGATGTTCAATCCTAGATTCAAGAGCTAACAAAGCAATTTTGACAGGGCCAATGTCACAAGAGGATCACTAATTGTGCAACTAGCAAAAAGATCCACAAATTACAATTTTTAGTTCAAGTTGTCTTAAGGTTCTAGCTCATTCAGCAAAGACTTAGCTACACATGTGAAAGCATGATAATTATAGCAAGTCAAAGAATTACACATAATATTGAGCAAAAATTGAAATACTAAAGCTCAAGAGCATAATAAGCAAAGCTTCATCAATTTTAAAAGACAAAAAGTAAAGCTTATATTACAATGCATCTTTTTGTGATTTTCATATAAATACAATATGATACAATGAGATGCAAGAAGAACCTAAAAGCCTAAAAAGTTCAAAAAGATCAACAAGCTCAAAAAAGAACAAGGAAAGTTCAGAAAAGAACCAACTCCCCCTCAAACCAACCCATAGGGGTAAATTACCCCTAACTCACTTCTCAAGGTGACAAACCTAGTTGGGTCTAAAGGCTTGGTGATGATATCAGCTAACTGAGCCTCGGACTCCACAAAATGAAGCACAATATCACCCTTCTCTACATGGTCTCTAAGGAAGTGATAGCGAATTTCTATATGCTTGGTCCTAGAGTGTTGCACAGGGTTCTTAGCAATATTAATGGCAGAAGTGTTATCACAGAGAAGAGGAACACTAGCAAAAGATAACCCATAGTCCTTAAGAGTGGACACCATCCACAAAATCTGACTATAACAACTAGCAGTAGCTACATACTTAACTTCGCGATTGGATTGTCTGTAAGACCGCTTCCTAGAAGACCAGAGACAAGAGAAGTGCCTAAGAAATGACAAGTGCACGAGTCTGTTCCTATCTAACAAACGACCGTAAAATCGAATCTGAAAAACCCCGAATGGACAAAGAAGAAGAGCAGGAATACCAAATGCCATACTGGAGGGTAGAGTGAAGATACCTGAAGATGCGCTTGACGGCTTGGCGATGTGAAGTCCTCGGAGACGCTTGAAACCTCGCGCAGAGGTAGACCGTGAAGTGGATATCCAGTCTTGAGGCCGTTAGGTATAGAAGGGAGCCGATCATGCTGCGGTACTCGCGTTGATCCACGGCTTCTCCTTCCTCATCTGGATCCAAAACAGTCGAAGTCGTCATGGGAGTGGCGATCGGCTTGCAGTCACCCATATCGAAGCGTTTGAGCAGATCCTTAGTGTACTTCGTCTGATGGATGAAGATCCCTTCCTTGCATTGCTTGATTTGAAGCCCTAGGAAGTAGTTGAGCTCTTCCATCATACTCATCTCAAATTCCTTGGACATGGTCCTAGAAAAACTAGAAACAAGAGCATGAGAAGAACCAGCAAAGATAATATCATCTACATAAATCTGAACAAGCAGGAAGTCATTGCCATGCCTAAGAATGAATAGAGTCTTATCCACCTTACTCATCTCAAAATTATTCTTAAGCAAGAAGGTCTTAAGTCTATCTTACCAGGCTCTGGGGGCTTGTTTAAGACCATACAAGGCTTTGAATAGCTTGAAAATATGATGTGGATACTTGGGATTTTCAAAGCCCGGGGTTGCCTAACATACACTTCCTCCTCTATGTACCCTTTCAGAACATTACTCTTGACATCCATCTGATGCAGCATAAAACCCTTAGATGCAGCAAAAGCAAGCATAATGCGAATGGCTTATAATCTTGCAACAAGAGCAAATGTTTCATCAAAGTCTAACCCCTCTACTTGGTTGAAACCCTGAGCTACCAATCTAGCCTTGTTTCTAACCACAGAACCATCCTTACTTTCTTTATTTTTAAACACCCAACGGGTTCCTATCACATTATGACCACTAGGAGGTTCTACTAGGTTTCAAACCTTGTTTCTTTCAAAATTCTCTAACTCCTCATGCATGGCATTGACCCAGCTAGAATCAAATAAAGCATATGATATATCGCGGGGTTCGAAAGATGCAACAAAAGCAGAATGAGAGTAGAGATTTGGATCATGATACCTGGAGCGAGTAACTCGCTCATGAAGCTGGCCAATCATCTGATCCGGTGGGTGACTCTTCTGGATGTGAAGTGGAGCACCCGGGGGTGATAGCGTTTCTTCGACCTCCGCAGGTACTGCTGATGAAGAAGATGTAGCAGGAGCCTCAAATGAAGGTGAAGTAATCGCAGCATGTTCTTGCGCTAGAATAGGAGTCTCAGCAGCAGCAGGTGGAGGATAGGTATCAGCTTCGTCCTCATCTTCCTCCACAAAGATGCTCTCTGTCGCCTGTGAATTACCTGAAACATCGGATCTAGCTCCAGGGCTAGTCTCATCAAAAGTGATATTGCATGTCTCCTGGACAATATTTGATGAGTCACGGCGGCCCGATCTTCCGATAGGTTCGATTTGGTTCGTCGTGAGGACGTTGACGCTTTGAGGCTTCCGACCAATGGATCGTCACCTCGCAATTCGCTACACCCGCGCTGTCGTTATCGACCACGCTTGCCGCGCGATCGACCTTACCACGAAGGTTATTGTTCACGCAAGCAATCGAAGCAACTCACAAGAACAAGGTAGATGCAATCTGAATTGTATTGCGGATATGGATGAAGTTTACAAGTGGGGTTCCTCAAACCGATAATCGGTAACGCAATTGGCGAATAATCTAAGAAAACCCGCCTCTAAACTACTGACTCTTTGATATATATAGGGGGCGTGAGGAGGTCGACCTAGGGTTGTGCGGTAGTGGGATGAGGCGTACACAACACGGACTCGATCTCATCACGTTTACAAAGTCTTATTAGTTTCCAAAGCGGTGTGCAACACCTTGCGTCGCGTATTTCTGGTCGAAGATCTAGTGTAGAATTTGGTCCTAGGGTGGTCTTGAGGAGTCCATGCTATCTTTGGTCATAGATTGTGTCCAACGAGTCTTGTGCTCGCCTCTCTCAGTCGTAGAGTGCTCCCAGCGAGTCATCCGTCGTAGGCCTTCTTGAAGTGGTCGTGGCCTTGCGGGCCCAGTCGTGGACCTTCTTGAATGGTCGTAGGCCTTCTTGAAGTGGCCGTAGACCTTCTTGAACTGTCGTGGCCTTCTTGAAGTGGTCGTAATCCTAGATTTACGAGTACAAGTAAATCATCTCCATTAAGCGACATCATAGAGTTCTCAAATAATACACTCGACCCTAGAAGCGATTTTACACGATAGATTAAGTCCGTGCTCTAGCTCTTGTCATAGGACCTTGTAGTCCAACACCCAAATCTGGAAGGTCTTGTGTAGTACGTGTATCCGAAGGAGGGATGTCCTCATCAATATTAGTTTCAACATTAAATACCCGAAAACCCCTTGAATGAGCAGGATAACCCAGAAATAAACCATCAGAAGTTCTTGATTCAAATTTATATAGATTTTCTGTCTTCAGAATAAAACACTTGGTTCCAAAAATTCAAAAATGAGAAACAGAGGGTTTTCTACGAAAACGAAGCTCATAAGGAGTCTTGCCCAAAGAAGGTCTCAAGAAGACACGATTTAGAATATGGCATGCTGTAGCAATAGTTTCGGCCCAAAATCTCCTCGGTGTGCTATACTCATCTAGCATCGTCCTAGCCATCTCGACTAAGGTCATGTTATTCCTTTCCACCACACTATTTTATTGAGGGACGTGTGGAGAAGAGAATTGATGCTCAACACAGAAAGAGGCAAATGAGGCATTCTTGAACTCCATACCATTGTCACTGCAGATCGCTCTCGAGGCACCAGGAAGTTCAGAAGCCAAACGAAGAACAAGATCATGATAATGACCAAAAGCTTCATCCTTCGAAGCAAGAAAGAACACCCAAGTATATCTCAAAAAATCATCAACTTTGACAAGGATATACTATTTGCCCCGGATCGATCGAACCGGCGGGACCAGCGGTATCCATATGAAGCAAGCTCGTCACAATTCCGTCAGTCATGACCATAGTCACTGATGGGTGTGAGGCGGCAACTTGCTTGCCATGCCTACAGGGTGCACATATAGCATCCTTCACAGTTTTGAGTTTTGGCAAACCTCTCATGAGATCAAGATTGCTAACTCGCATCAGATGATCAAAACCAATGTGCCCTAAACGTCGGTGCTAAAGCTAGAAATTAGAAGAAGATGCAAGCAAACATTTAAGAGTTCCAGCAAGAGATTCAGAGAAATCAGCTCCAAAGACTCTACCAACTCTAGAAATCCCAAAAACGAGCTCACCAGTAGAATCAAGCACACGACAAGTATTTTTCTTAAATCTAGTCTCATAGCCATCATCAAGAAGCTATGAGACAGAAAGCATATTGTACCTTAGCTTGTCCACAAGAGCGACGTCTTTCAGGATGAATTTGTTATTCACCCTGATCGATCCCGTCCCTTCAATCCGCCCTTGTGTATCATCTCCAAAGGTGATGAAATCATCACCGTCGCCGCGTGAAGGAGGTGAACCATTTTGAATCTCGGTCATGTGGCGTGAACACGGTCGATTTAACCACGTGTTCTTCCTCCTTCATGGCGATCACGAAAATCAAGGCACAGAAGAACGATGTTTCTCAATACTGGGGTTAGTTAAACATGACTTGGGAACCCAGTACTGAGACACACGTCTGCGAGTAGTATGCAAAGCAGAAATGCTATCCTTGATTCTGTTTGAAGTTCTATCATGAGCAATGGTCACACTGACATGGGAAGCATCCTGTCTAGGAACATGATAATGAGAAGTATGAGAAACAAATCCTAGATCAGGTTTATTCTTTTCAAAATGACCATGTCTCATGACGGCTCTAGTTGATGAGATGAATTTCTAACAAACTTTTTCCTATCATTTTTCAATCTACGCCAATAGAACTCAACCAAATGCCCATCCTTCTTGCAATAGGTGCAATGGTACTTGATACCACTGGGAGAAGCACCCTTTGACTTAACAGATGGTTGGGTAAAACCTGTAGATTTAAAAAATATTTTTGCAGGTTGGGTTTTGAATTCAACTAATCTATTTTCAAAGACTTGAGTAACTTTTGGCTTTGAATTGTCTTGGACAGAGTTGTATCATAACCCTTGCTTCTTGTAAGGAGTTTTAGACTTATCCAGAATCATGTTTAACCGTTTCTTACCTTTAGAGAATTTTTCTAAGGTATTCTTAAGATAAGCATTTTCTTTTTCAAGATTAAAACATGATTCACAAGTTTTACCCTCAATGGCTCTAGCATATCTTTTCTTATATAAAGTAACTTCAAGTTTAAGAGTTTCGCATGAAATACAAGTAGCAGAATCAATTCTATCCTTAAACTTAGCAAACTTAGCTCTAACTGCATCTACTATATCTTTTACTTCATGTTCACGTTCAATGCAGAAAGCGCAAGGGCTAGAATCAACATTACCAGAAGCAACAAAATTGCTAGATTCTAAACATTTTTCACAAGGAGCATATTTAACTTCAATTAGCTCAGTTCTAGCATTTTCATGTTGGTGCAAAGCGACATCATGAGCAGTTTGCAGTTTAGCAAGTTCAGAATGTAACGAATGGCAGGATGAACATTCATCATCGGTAAGACTCTTAGCGTTCACAAGTTCTAACTTCAGATTATCAATTTGTGACTCTAAATCCTTATTCCTAGCCATGGTAAATTCTAAAGCTTCATCCTGACTAATCAGTTGCTCATACATGGTTTCACATCTAGCAAATAGAATGTTATAGGATGGAGGTACCTCATTGATGTCATCAGCATCGACGGAGACGGTCATGAAGCACATGCCGGTGAAGTCCTTGTCCTTCCCTTTCTTCTTGTCTTGGGGAATCTCCTCCTCCTTGTCCTCTTCGCTCCCGAAGTCCACATCGCTCATCGATTGCTCTCCAAAAGTGGCAAGGACCGGTGGCGGCCTTCATGAGCTTGGTAGCATCAAATTTAGGCTTGTTCCTATGAGGCTTCCTCCAAACCGCCTTCACCTCCTTGTGGTTGCCCTTCCCTTTCAGTTTGAGGCAATTTGCCGGAATATGGTTGAACTCTCCACACTCATAGCAAGTCACAGTGCCGCCTCTCTTTTTGTTTCTCACATTGTTATAGGCCCTTGTGAACTTTCTGGCTAAAAGAGCTAATTCAGCCTCAGGGATACTCTCAAGTTTCTCTTCATGGATAGCATATAAACAAGCAAGAGAAAATCCAGAAGAAGACTCAGAAAAATCATCTCTTGAGAGGTTCTGCTACTAAAGCCATATTTTCCTTCTTGGGATGGTTAACTCTTTTAATTTCATGGGTCTTGAGTTTGCTATAAATCAACTCCAAAGTAAGACTTGAAAGGTTGACGTTCTCCTCAATGGCGGTAGCTTCGATCTCCCACTCCTTGGTGTTGATTGCAGCCAAGAGGTGGGTGGCATTATCAGATTGAGAATACTCAATATCAACCGCTCTCAGCTGGTTGAGCACCTTGTTGAAGCGAGTAAAGACGTCATCGTTGCTCTCTCCAGGACGCATCTCGAACTTGTTATACTCTCACTTAAAGACCGTCTAATGCATTTGCTTGATCTGGGACGAACCCTCATGGTAGGTTTCGAGGATGTTCCAGATTCCGTGCGCGGTCTTAAGATGATAGATTATATGATACTCCTGTTGTGAGGACCCCCGGGTTATTTTCGTAAGACCGATGTTTACCTGGTCTTAAGAAAAAAACTCTGGGTCTGAAGTAAATGAATTCCATCTTAACTCCATCCAAGTGAGGAGCCCGACCGAAACTAGAGCCCCGGTTCAAGCACTACATGATTATCGGTTCTCCAAACGGTCAAAGCCAATGCTTAGACAAGTTAAAGTGGGATTCATAACAACGAGTATGAGGTCGTGTTGGCTCCCAGGATCAGCGACCAACACGCTCATACTCTCATTCAACGTTGATCACATCCATACAACATCGTACATTAACAATCCAAAAGACATACAACATAATAGTTAAGTCTACAACTATTACATTACAGCCGACCGACCAAATTCAAATAAGAGTGATAAATAACAGCGGAATCAAGATAAATAAACCAAAAAGTCCAGCAAGGTATGCCTGTAACCCAAGGCAACCGACTGGGGGTTAGATAATAACACTACTCATCAGTGTCGCCTAAATCGGCACTGACGAGCTCAACGATCTCGAAGTCGTCCTCACCTGAAAAGGCCAGCAAACATCTGGCTGAGTACAAAGGTACTCGCAAGTCTTACACAAAGTAAAATTAGTTATGCATATTGGGCATTCAAAGGGTGGCAGTAGTGGCTTAGTTTTGCAGAACAACGCAATCACTTTCAACCTACACGTACTAGTTTTCCAATTGCCATTTAAAAATCAGATTTGAAGTAGAAGTAAAACATGTAATAAAGTGATACATTTGTAAACAAAGTAAACCAACAAATACCAAAGTGGCAGCCCACTTTGATAAACCAACGTACATGAACACCCGTTCATGCCGGATACCAAGTTGTAACCATCAATTTTTTTTCAAAATCTAACAATAGTGACTCCCGAACTCAAGCGTTTGTCCATAACCGTGGACACGGCTATTCGAATATATTTAACTCTACAGAGGGGTACTACTTTACCCACACGACTCGATTAGCCTGTAAGCCTCCGGAATTAACACACTTCCTATGGTGTGTCGGCCTGGGAAATTGAGATCGGGTATTTTTCAGCAAGAAAAGCTTATTGAGTTAGACCACCCATGTTAGAATGAATCCCGTCTTAGACATAAACATATAGCAAATGCTAAGCGGGCACACATGTTGTGCCGGAGGGGAGCCAATATGAGGTAGTTAGTATGTTGCGTCCCACAACATAGGTAATCGTGCTCATTAAGCACAGTATATATCACACTGGGTTCCTAGGGAACACAGGATTTTCACGGTCGTAATGTCCTCACACCACCTGCAGTCCAAACCAATAAAACTGTAACACCCCAGCCCAACACTGAGCCTAGAATGCCACCACACTACTCTCTAAACTAATAATTATCGACACACTATAAAATTACAGCAAGAAAACAACAATAAACATATCCATGGATCACAAACGAACATGCATAATTATGGATCAAACGATAATAAATAAGCAAGGGGAATATAACCAGGTAAATAGTCCAAAATAGCATCAACCAATGAATCCAAATTATTGAAACAAATAGTCTAGTCCAAAACGTTGTCCTAAACTTTATTCAACCTCTAACATGTTCTAGAGTAATCCAATTTTGAATGAAAAGATTCTTATGGCAAATGATCATGTGTTGCCCATGTGCTCTACTCGCTCTCAGTTACGGCGTCCTCGAAGATCACCTAAAGACAACAAAAGAGCAAGGGTGAGTCCACGACTCAGCAAACACATCAATAAACACCGAACAATAATAAACCAACAACATTCAATAACTTCATTATCATCACAGGTACTTCTATTAACATTCTCATGCTGTTATCTTCCCTTTATTTAACACCCATTAGTCTCATATATGAATGCAACTCTAATCTAAGGTGTCTTTGGGTGTAAGCCGTTCCGTGATTTAATCTGTGGATGAGAAGCAGTAGGAATGGGGTGGATTGATGAGAGGTTGAATGCCACTAATTTGGGGAAGGCAGTGGAGGAAATCTCGGGTTTTGAAAAGCTCCTAATGGTGTTTAATGGTGTCGGAGCTCTTTGGACAAGAAAGCAGCAAGGAAGATGCGTTTGATCTTGGGAAAGAAGAAGGAGGAAAGAAGGTATAAAAGGAAGTAGTGTAGCTCTAATCAGTCAAAGGAAAATAGCTAGTAGGCGCATTCAATAGTTTCTTGAGTTAAGCGTCTTTGCACAGGAAGTATTCGGATGGGTGACCGGTAGGAACTTCCAAAATTTTATTTTCTGATTTTTATTTATTAAATAATTTTCGAAATTCAAATTAACCACAAATTGAGAGCACTTTAGAAAATAGTAAAAAAGGCCAAAATTATAGAAAAATTTATAAAAATTCTAGAATTATTTTGAACTTAATAAAAATAATTCCAACTGAAAGTTAGGTTTTTATTTTGATTTTATTTTCTAGAAAATAGGAAAACCTTTTTAAATACGAGAAATTAATTAAAATTTTATTTTCCAATTTAAATCAATAAAATCACAGAAAATCAAATAAAATTAATAAACATTCTTTTGACATTAAAACCAAGAAATTAAATTATTATTATTATTTTTGTACTTTTAACGGTGAAAACTCTTGTTGATTCGATAAATCGAAAATTCTTGATAGTCGGAAAATCAAATAAAATAATAACTTTATTTATATTTTGGTAACAGAACTTTGGGATGTTATTACGAGGTTTGAGGATGTTCGATTAAGTCTGCGGTCTTAAGATGATAGATTATATGATACTCACATTGTGAGGACCCGGTTATTTTAAGTAAGCCGATGTTTACTGGTCTTAAGAAAAAACAGGTCTGATAAATTCCATCTTAACTCCATCCAAGTGAGGAGCCCGGCCAGAAACTAGAGCCGGTTCAAGCACTACATGATTATCGGTTCTCCAAAGGTGAAAGCCAATGCTTAGACAAGTTAAAGTGGGATTCATAACAGCAGTATGAGGTCGTGGCTCCCGGGATCGCGACCAACACGCTCATACTCTCATTCAACGTTGATCACATCCATACAACATCATACATTAACAATCCAAAAGACATACAACATAATAGTTAAGTCTACAACTATTACATTCTGACAGGCAGAGCCAAATTCAAATAAGAGTGATAAATAACGGTGGAATCAAGATAAATAAACCAAAAGTCCATCAAGGTATGCACGTAACAAGGCAACCGGTGGGGTTAGATAATAACACTACTCATCGATTAATCGCCTAAATCGGCAGCCGAGCTCAACGATCTCAAGTCGTCCTCACGAAAAGGCCGACAAACATCGGTGAGTACAAAGGTACTATAAGTCTTACACAAAGTAAAATTAGTTATGCATATTGGGCATTCAAAGGGTGGCGATGGTGGCTTTTTTTGCGAAACAACGCAATCACTTTCAACCTACACGTACTAGTTTTCCTATTGCCATTTAAAAATCAGATTTGAAGTAAGTAAAACATGTAATAAAGTGATACATTTGTAAACAAAGTAAACCAACAAATACCGTGGCGGCCCACTTTGATAAACCAACGATACATGAACACCCGTTCATGCGGATACCGTTGTAACCATCAATTTTTTTCAAAATCTAACAATAGTGACTCAGAACTCAAGCGTTTGTACATAGCAGTGGACACGGCTATTGAATATATTTAACTCTGCGGAGGTACTACTACCCACACGACTCGATTAGCTTTGTAAGCCTTGAATTAACACACTTCCTATGGTGTGTCGGCCTAGAAATTGAGATCGGGTATTTTTTGACAAGAAAAGCTTATTGAGTTAGACCACCCATGTTAGAATGAATCCGTCTTAGACATAAACATATAGCAAACTAAGCGGGCACACATGTTGTCTTGGGAGGAGCGGTGTGAAGTAGTTAGTATGTTGCATCCCACAACATAGGTAATCGTGCTCATTAAGCACATTATATATCCTGCTTGGGTTCCTAGAGAACACATGATTTTCTTAATGTCCTCACTTGCAGTCCAAACCAATAAAACCCTCCCCTACTTGACCGACCGAGTCCCACCCGGCGTGTGGCAACATGCGTGCCAGATTAACAACGTCACCAAAGTTCGGTCCTTGTTGGTCAGGACAAGTCATCCACATACCGATCTAGGCACAAAGGCACCATCACTAGCAACCACTTGTCCAGACCCAAATCACTTTTTAAATAACAAAATTTAACTTGAGAAGCGAATCTGAAGATCGGAATAAAAGATAATAAGAAAGTTGTGTCTCCCATGATTATCGGGTTATTCAGACAATCAAACTCTAGTACTAGACTTGCATGTCTAAGCAACCCTAAATAACATATTTCACACAACCTAACTTAAGCATGTATGTACTGAAAATAATTCAAGGATAACCTCATGAATAGGATATAACTAACTACACATCACGAAATAGCGACATAACCAAACTAAGCATGCAAGCATTAACATTGCATCTAACTAATCAAAGCGGGAGAAATTGTTGGAAATATGCCTAGAGGCAATCATAGAGATGATGATATTTCATTATGTTCATGATTTTGATAATATGCTATCATGTTCCTTGAATGAATCATTTGTTATAGATCAATAAGTACATGACTTGTTGGTAGAACTCTTTAACTTATATGATGTCATTCTAAATGTATCCACAGTGGAGTCATTGGTGGAACACGGTGACTCTATGACTAACATGTATTGATTGATCTTGTTTCACCGGTCATGGATATGGAATGTCGAATCAATAATGCGAGCACATGTTAGAGAACATGGTGTTGGATAGACCCATCATTGAGACACTATTGAGATTGTTATGAATCTTTGTGTCATTAGCTGGTCTCAAGTAGTGATGATGCATAATCCTTAGACCTGAGATCGACATGGTTTCCTACATGTGTAATAGCACTCTTAGGGGTTGTCAAGCGCTACTGTGCTGGGTAGTTATAAAGGTAGCTTTGGGTATGCTATGAAACATGCGGAGGATGTATTTGTCGAGATGAGATTTGCCCCACCTAACATAACGGGAGATGTCTACGGCTCGTGGTGATCGGATAAAGAAAGTGCATGGCCATGGAACACAGTGCGTGAGGAGTTCTGGTAGTCGTGACCAATTACAACTGAGTGTATAGAATCTGAACGGGTCGTAAGTGATGAGGATCGATCATAGATCATATTACATCAAGGTTCGTCCGATATATTCAATGTGTCTTTGGGAATCGTTATGTCTTTGCTAGAGTCTGCTAACGACTAGTGATCGAAAAAGTTTCGAGTCATAACCGATTACACATGAACACGAAGGGTCGCACACTTAAAGGGCAAGGATCATTTTGGATGGTGATCCAAATTCGTATAGCCACGAGTTCCTAATGGGCCTCAGTGCGAGACCCATCATGGATGCCTATATAAAGAGGGTGATGGCATGGGGTGAGGAGGTGAAGAGGATGATCTTTAGAAGAACTTAGAAACCCTAATAGCCACGCCTTCTTAACCACCTGCTGCGGTGCTAGCACTCGGTAGCGTGGTGATCCTACCCGTCGTGTGGATACCTCGGAGGTGTTGTTGCGGCATCGGCACTATGACGATCGAAACTTCGTGGCGCTTACAGTCGAATAGCGTGGCAGTGACCACTCGGAGGTAGGCGTGACAATCGACTACTAGAAGGAGGAGGCGCGTCGTGAGTGCGACTAAAACTGCATCAACTTCGCTACAATGACTCTAATTCCGCTATGGTCGGGCGTCTAGCGGTAATTTGTGATCTATTACTTGCGGAGGTTCATTGGTTCTTGCGGTAAAATTTTGTTTGTGCTATACGTTAGCCTTACACCTACGAAATATGATGCAAAAGAAAGTTCAAATGATGCTTGCCTTCTTTGGTATTCAAGTTGTTCGACCTGGTGGCGTCACGAGTCAATATAAATCGTTTGGGATCTAAATAAAGATAATCTAGAATAAACATCGAAAAAGGCACAAAATGAAAAATGCACAAAAATGTGTGAGATTTTACAGTGGTCATATGATGATTTTATATGAATTTAGGTGCAATAATTATTCCATTTTCATTTAGTATGTGAATGTTATGGCCGTTTGAATTTTGTATGTTAAAATGCATTTTATTTGATTTAGAATTTTAGCAAAAATTTGTAGAAGGTGAGAGACCAAAGATTACATAGATAAATTGAGAGTATTATTAGGCCCACGCAACTTGGTTCATACCATTTAGAGTTTCTATGCAAAAGTTATGAATTTTCAAAGCTTATAACCATTTTTCTATTGTAAAGATAATCAATTAAATACCCATTTTATAAAACTATACTTTCTGCTATAGAGAAAAATTTACAACCTATTTTTAAATAAAGCTCATTCAAAATTAAAATTACAACCTTGGTTTCATCCAATTTGAAGTTAAAATGAATTAGTTATGCATTTAGAAGTTAATCACATTTTCAATTTATAAATAAATACATTCTGATTTTCTTAAATGGATTTATAATTTTCTTACGAGGCTTCACCTAGCCACTACCAGCGGCCAGTGGGGCCCGTACAGTGCCATTTCTTATTTTGGGGATTTTATTTTCCGTGAGAGGTGGGGCCTCGTGTCGATGTGGGGCCTCTGACCGATCGTGGACCCCGAGTCCATGGTCGGCTCACAACCAGTGAGCGTGCGTTTAAGTGGCGACGCTTTTGTCGGCATGATTTAACTATTACGATTTTTGTGCGGGACCCATGTAATAGACTCATTTATTTTTAAAGACAACCATTAAATACTTAACTCAATCAATAGCGATTAAAGATGTTGATTAGCCTTAATGGCGTTGCTACGATTATCGGACGTGTCCGACAACAACCGCTTCGCCTCGGCAGGTGGATTACCGGCGATTACAGCCGCGGCATTGGCCAAGGCGAGGATGGGTTCCTAATAGCAATGTGCAACTTTGGAAGTGGTATCAGCGGTTTGGCCGCATTTGTCTTGCTGGCGAAGATGTGACAGCACATTCACGGCTCTGTACGCAGCAAGTGAGCTCAGTAGCATCGAGATATGAGTGCCCGAGCATCTGAGACTACTAGAGAGCTACTTGGCGTTGGGCGAAGAGTGGATGTCGGAGGCTTAGCGGCGGTGAGGTCCTGATGACGATGCGGTTCAACGTGGAAAGACACCACGAGCAACAAGGGAGACATTGAAGCAGGGATGGCCCAAAGATCCAGGGGTATGCTTTAGGCGGATAATTGAGGAGTGCCTTCTGGGATCAAAGTGGGGCGAAATTTTTGATTTCAACGAAAATGGACCAATCTTTGAATTGCGAGTTCTGTTGTGCATTGCGAATTGGGCGGGGAACTCATACTCGAGCTCAAAGACATGATATGACGCGAGTTAGCAAGTATCTCACGGGCGAAGATAGCCTGAGTTGTCCCAGTGTAAGCTCAGGGTGTGAGCCGGGCCGAGGAAGAACGGTCGCGTTCAGGAAGCTACAAGCCAAGGGATGAACGCGGTTAGCAAAAATGGACAACTACTGACGAGCGGAGAAGAGGCGGCGTGGCAAGGAGTTTAGTGGTGTGTCAGAGCCTCCTCCTCCTCTCGTAGTGAGGAAGTGAGGAGAAAGCTAGAGGCTGCGGTAGGCTTAAAAGGTGAGGGCCGAATTCGAGAGGTGGCGTGAGAGGCGTGCTCGGGGAATGGTTGAGGCAGGCGGTGGCTAATGGCATCAGCGGAGCTCAACGAGACGTCGGCGCATGGCGGCTCGGTTTCCTTGTGGCGCCAGTGGTTAATGACGATGATGACCTTGAGGCCCACTGCCGGCCGACGATAGTCTTGGCCTTGTGTATGGCGAAGCGGTGAAGAAGTGCGTCGTGGGCTGTTGGATCAAGATTAAATGATGCATGTTTAAGGTGATTGATTTGAGTTGAGCGGCATGGTCGGTTACTGTGCGTGTGACTCGGGCCTGAGGAATAGTAACCAAGTTGACTGATTTTGTATTTTAATTCTCCTAGTTTGACTGGCCTTCAAAATATAGCAATTAAATTCATAAAAATATGAAATTAATCAGAGGGTTTCCTGGGGCAACCTAGTACCCATATAAATTTGGAAAACCACATTCAAGATTTAATCGGTATATTTAAATTTCACAAAAGCATAAGTTATTAATCGAGTTTGAATTTTATGTGGTTCATATTGGGTTCCAAGAATTTGGGAAAATTTATAATAATTCATGATAATTCATATAGTAATTGAATAAATTATTTGCAGAGAAATATCATAAGTTTTTTATATTATTTTCTTTAGGTTTTGTTTTAGGTAAGAGTATGTTTAAACAATTGGATAAGATTTTCTTAGTGCAATGTACAATGTAAATGCTTGAAAATATGATGCATGCTAATGAGATGCATAGTAATCCTCTTTATTAATTTAGGGATGTGACACCTGTCTACCAAGTCCGGCATATAGGAGGTTCTTTGCCTTATGGTTGTTAGTCAAGAAGCTTCTTTGAAGCGTAGCAACCTCGGAAACAAGGCGGACTCGAACAACCTCCATATGGCGTCGCCGCTCGAAGGTACGCGCATGCAATTATTCCAATAGGCATAGTAGAGCCCATCAAATACATGCGACTTTGGAGTACTTCTCCATCGCCAAGTTCGGTGACCGGTTAAGATCAAGATTGAAATAGCAGGGCTCATACCCTTGTTGGACCAAAAGCGATGACTAGAGGGGTGAATAGGAGCACAATCTCTTTTTCAACCAAGATCGGATTCAACATGATTTTTAACCCGATAGCTATGAGAGCTATGAAGATCAATATCTAAATCTGATAGAAGTCTTGTATTGAATCAATCAAACCACAGAGCAAAACAACCAAAATCAACAAAGGCTAAAATTCTAAGTGTTGGGTGGTATGGCCTCTATGTCAATGGCGGTCGGACCGGTCACCTTGGGCGGTCTGACCTCCAGCCTGATGAACAGTGAAATCAGAAAAACGAAGTTACAAATAGGTCTAACTTTTGATCTACAACTCCAAACTCGAGGAAACTTGGAACACACCTTCTCTAGGATATCAGGAACCTATTCCAATAAAAAATCGTGAAGATCTTTGACAAAGTTCCGATCTTTTCCCGTTTGAGTGAAGGATGGTTCAAAACCGAGTCAAAACGAAAACTATATCAAAAACCTTGCTTGTGGGGTTAGTGATGATCATAGATGATATCTCACATATCACGACAAGTAAGATTAGGGTAAGCGAATGAAAACTTGAGAATCAAAGCGGCCTCGAATCACAAAATAGAGAAAAGAAACGAAAAAGACTCATCTCAAAACTTTCATAGATTGATTTGAGATTGTTCTTTGGATTCTGACCACTCCAACATGGAGGACAAAACTCAATATATGAGCACACAATCAATCTCCTCTTCAAGAATCCTAACCTCTCCACTCCCTAATCTCAAAAACAAAACTAGGGTTTCAAATATGAAAAATGATCAAGGGGATGCTACATCACCCTCCCATGATGCTACATCACCCTCCCATATTTATAGTGGGCTAACCTTCTAGAAGAGTTTCCTATTAGGCACTGTTAAGCCCACACAAAAGGTTTTAACTCACGCCGCGCATTTTAAGCGTCGTCTTCATCTTCTCTAGACCTAAGCGCTTCTCCTTGCGTCGTCTTGCGCGCGGTTTGTAAAAGCAATCAAGGCGGAGTTTTAGTGATATTACCAAAATACCCCTTCTCCATCCTTCTCCAAAGCCGAGTCAATCTTCATGAAGTAGTTCCATGCTTGGCAGTGTGTAGGTTGATCAACGACTCTCATCTTGTCGGCAAAGTCTCTCCCATTCGGCTCCCCGAAACCACCATGACACTTGCAGACCCCACCGCTTGATGCAACTCGTGCTTGCCGAACTTCCCATTCGGTCATCTTTGTCCATTGCGCCATGCTCGAATCCATTGACTTCAGGCATCGTCGATCGTTATCAACCTCGACTCTCAAGCCTAGTCCGATCACCCTCGCCGTTGATCGTTGACCTCCAAAACACGCACAACAATAGACCAAGAAATCGATTACGGAACAAGTTCTTCACAACTTGACCCACGTTAGTCAAAACATGCATCATGCAACATATATGCCTGAAACCCATGAACTTGACTCAACAAACAAACATCGCCACTACTAGGCAGCCGAAACAAGTGGAAACCGGTCAGACGGCCCAGCAGAGACTTAGCCAATTTTCAGCCCGTGAAAATCGAAAGCTCTCTGGAAGCTCCAAATATTATGAGATCAAGTGCACTATAATCCCCTCTCTTGCCTACACCTCTATTTTTGGCCCGACTTAAACTCAATAAATATAATGGCGGTCCGCAACACACTGGCTATTTGTAAACCAAGATGTTACCTAAAATCTCTACTACAACTGATCAACCTGAGTAATTTTGAATGTAACACCCCAGCCCAACACTGAGCCTAGAATGCCACCACGACTACTCTTTAAACTAATAATTTTCGACACACTATAAATTTACAGCAAGAAAACAACAATAAACATATCCATGGATCACAAAAGAACATGCATAATTATGGATCAAGCGATAATAAATAAGCAAGGGAAATAAAACCGAATCGCGGTCCAAAATAGTATCAACCAATGGATCCAAATTAATAAAGCAAATAGTCTAGTCCAAACGATGTCCTAAACTTTATTCAACCTCTAACTTGTCCAAGTGTAATCCGATTCTGAATGAAAAGATTATTAAGATAAATGATCATATGTTGGCCATGTGCTCTATTCGCTCTCAGTTCGGGAGCCCTCGAAGATCACCTAAAGACAACAATAGAGCAAAGGTGAGTCCACGACTCGAAACACACATTCATAAACAACGATCAATAATAAATCAATGACATTCAATAACTTCATTATCATGGTACTTCTATTAATATTCTCATGCAGTTATCTTCTCTTTGATTCACATCCAATAATTTCATGTATCAATGCAAATCTAATCTACATGTCCACATGCACTTCTTTCGCGTATACCGGTATAGCATGAGTGAATGCTCGCGACAACATTCACTCTCAAGCCCGTTCCTCCATAAGGATCGGGGACCTCCTCCACTCCCGGGGAGTTGTGATCATTCATGATCACCTGCTCATATGCAAAGATGCTTATGTATGAGAATGCAAACTCCATCATAAACATCAAATCCAACTTTCCATCATGCTTGTCAACAAAGATATAACCATGTCATTCCATTGTTTGCAATTAAACAAGATAAAAGCACAACAATAATGGTAATAGAAGATAAAGAAAGCGTTCGATCATTGATCATTGTCTACCATGCACTTGCCTTTACTAGTTGCGGCCTTGATTTGGCTAGAAGATGGCAACAAGCGACGCCTCTCTATATTAAATACACAAACTTCAATACAATCTATAGCAACAAGAATAGCAATCAATATACGCCGCTCCTACCGTCCCCAAATATACCACGTTATCGGTGCGAAAAGTTACCTATTGCTGACTTAGTACTAAAGCGGACGTAACTTTTGACTCAAAAGTCCGATCACCACAAACCACCCCATTCTGGATTCTTCATAAAATTATCCACATTTTCTTAGATTACAAAGACTTCTAATTAAATCATCTAACCCTCCGTTTTAGCCCAGAAAGCCGGTCTGTCCGCCGGAACAGCAGTCTTACTAAATTCATAACTTTTGTTTTACTCAACCAATCGCGTTCTCAGATTCTACAGAACCATTGGACAATTATCTACATCTTTCATCAGATCAAAAACTCTAATTAAGCTATTTACTATTTTTACTCTACACTCTACCAAAACAGCGCCCGACAGAACGACGTAAAAACAGCAGCCTTCCGAAAATCATATCTAAATCTACTTCCGATCGACATAATAAAATATGCTACAGAAAGATATCGAAATTATACAATTACCAGTAGATGAATTTCCAAAATTCGCCATTGCGTGCCGAATAAATCGTTCAACGAGCGGCGAATTCATGAGATCTAATAATCGTCCCTCGATTAGCAATTCTAAAACTTCTCTAATTAAATTAGCAACAGAGAAATAAAATGACCGATCAAGTCTACTATATACGCACAAAGCAATTTGCAAGCGCTAGTTAATTTCTACTAATTGTTTGCATGCGAGGCGTGACATACACTCAATGACCTCCCGCGACGTCGTATCAAAAGACGGCGGCGGCGTTACATCCGAGCGGCGTCCACCGGCAGCCAGGATCGGCGGCTGCCTCGGTGACCAGCGGCCGTGAAACCCGACAAGCAGCGGCAATGAGCAACGGCCCGGTCTTCACGGCTCGTGGCGCCAAAAAAGAAAAAAGCGGACGAGATCACTCGGCGCTTTTCGTGCCGAGATCGGTGGCGGCAACACGGCCTGTGGCGTCCACATGGGAGGCGGCTGCGTGGCGGTGGCCCGGCTTGGCCAGACTACAGCTGACTCGAGGCGATCCGGTGACAACGCCTGCATGGCATTGTGTGCTCAGCCGTGGTGGCGGCGATCCGCACGAAGCGAATTGGTTGGCGGCGGCGGCTTGGAAAGAAAAAAAAGAAAAGGCTAGGTTTTCTAGAGAACCCAAAATCTATTTATATAGCTCTTAAAAATTCTGAAATTCTATTTTTTTATGTACTATTTTATTTAATTACGCATCGACCCTTAAGACGTTATTATTTATATTAATATTATTACCATTTATTTTTCAGAATATTACATTGAACATACTACAATAAAAGGACAACTAAGTTCTGCTCAGAAGGGATCTAGCATGATAAATAGCCTAATTTCAGCATTCCATAAATATTTCTAACATGATGTTCCATATAGAATAACATTATTAAATTATAGTGGAGAACACGAAACCATAACTCATAAATCCTAAAGCGTAACAATAACCATCAACGTCAAATAAATGACTTATTATTGCGGTCAAATTCGTAAATACACACCCTTAACCGACTTCACGAAACCTAGGGTTCTAATAAGGGTATACTCAATTTTTTTCCGGTAGTCTAGCAGAAAGTCCCACGGGACAACAGTACTAAATTCATCGTAACTTTTACTACAAAACTCAGAATAGGGTGATCTTGGATTATCTGGAAACACGACAAAACCGTCTATGATAACCTAGTTGGAAAGGTCCCCTGATTCGGCATCATAATAAATCTTATGATCAGGTGAAATTTCTGTCTCTACAATCTGGCAGTCAGCGAAATAGGGGTGGTACAAATTCCATAACTTTTGATTGCCACATCTAAAAATTATGTACTTTATCAACTTTGAAATCTTACTGAATTGCCTACAAAATTCGTGTTGGGTGTCCTTTCAGATTCGGCCTCAAAAATATTCATATTGGCCAGACAAGAGAACTGCAATTCTCGTCACCTCTCTTGGACAGTTGCAGTAAAACTATCATAACTCCTAAACCGTAACTCAAAATCAGGTGATCTTGGTTCCTAAAGAAATATAAGGACGAGCCCTACAACTTTCCAAGAGACAGTTAGGTCCAAAACATACGCAATCTACCCAAAACCGATGAGCAACAATACTGAACCAATCCGATCTGCCACTGATAGCACCAGTGTGAATTGAAAATGCTACCGATCTATCGGGGATCGAAGTTACCCTTGATGAACTGCCAGAGAATGACGCCTCGCTGCGTGCAGGTGCCCTTCTCCTCCCCTTTCCTCCTCTTCTTCCTTATTCCCCTCCATTCTTCCTCTTCTCCGTGCTCCTCCTCTTTGGCCGGCCCTCCAACTGTCGCCTTCTCACCTTTCTTCCAATGTGCAGCAGCAGGGGGCTTCATCGGGGAACATGGTGGCACTGCTGGGGAGGTGGTGGCGCAGGGGAGGCGCAAGGGGAAGAGGGGGTGGTGGCGGCACAAGGGCAGGGAGGGGGCAGCTCAAAGGGAGATGGGGGAGGAAAGAAGTGGGGCTACGGTTTTGGGGGTGGGAACCAACCCCCTACTTTGGCCGGCCACTAAGTGGGCTTCCCCCTGGGCCGTGGCCCACGGGCCAAGTTGCCGAATAAATGCAAAAAAAAACCCCTATTTTTTTAGGAATTTCTACTCCTTTCTGTGTCTTTTCTTCTCCCGGCTGATTTCCTAATTACCCGATTCAAATCCGGGGTATTACATTCTACCCCCCTTAAGCATAATTCGACCTCGAATTCTAACCAAGGTTAACGCACTGGACCAAAATCTACTAACATTTTTTCTGTAATTTTACGTACCTGCAGTGAATAGCTCTAGATAAAGCTGGTGCGTGCGGGACTCCAATTCCCAAGTCGCCTCTCTCTCAGACTGATGCGTCCACCGCACCTTTACGTAAGTAACATATTACGCTTTATTATTCATTCTGATCTTTTCAAAGCCACTCCACAGGTAAGATTCTATGGCACTGTCTTAGCGATACTCCACCTTCCAAAATCACTGCAACTTCCAAAAAACAAACCAACGTAACATAGGCCACTCTTCTCTTCGGTACCAAATCACACAACCAACACAAAACACCTGGCACTCTTGTTCCACGTCTCAATCAGTTCCTTTACCTTAACAAGGAGCACAACCGTCAACCAGGAATGCAAAATAGAACTAATTTTTTTTTAAAAAAAAATAAACTATTTCGCAAACAAAACCCAACTTGAAAATAAACATTTCTCGTCGTAACCACGCACTACCAACTCCCTACCAACAGTATCAAATCCAAAGTTGAAGATTTATCTAAGAACCTTTCCATTTCCCAAGTAGATAATTTACAAATATACACCACATAAGCCAAAGCAGAATAACTCAAATGCTCAAATCAATATTTTCCTTTATTCTTTATGAGCCGGAAAGAACCACATATACCAACATAAAGCCAAATTAAATTACAAATGACACCGTCATGACACAGCTCGAACAAGAATTAAGAGAGCATTCTATTACCCAAGAAAAACACTCTTCTTCCTCAATCCTTATTTTAGGAATAACCTTCATTTATATTCTGGGATTCCCCATTATCACCCTGCTCTTTCTCTTATCCTCTGACCTCAAAGCGTTGCTCAACCCAAAAGTGTAATACCCGAATTTAATCGGTAAATAGACGACTAGTCGGGAGAAGAAAGAACAATAAAAAGGAAAATTCATGAAAAAGGGGTTTTCGCATATTTTATAAACATGGGGCCTTGGTAGTGGCCCAAGAGGCCCAAGAGGGAGGCTGGTCAAGAGAGGGGGGCGCCCCAAACCCTAGCCGCCCCACTCTCCTTTCTTCCGGCCCCCAAGCCGCCACCCCCTCTCCCCATTGCTTCTCCCCAGCGCCACCACCTCCCAGCAGAGCACCACCTCCCTCCCGGCGAAGATCCTTGCTGCGGTTCATTGGAGGAAAGGCGAGAGACCACCGTTGAGTGCCATCTAAGGCGAGGTAGCGGATCGGTGTTGTTTAGTCTTGTTGCTCGTCGGTTTTAGGTAAGATCCGTACATTTTCTGATCTAATCGCCTCTTGAAAGTTGTAACCCTCGGTTTTAGCTTTCTTTGGGACTAAGATCACTGATTTGTACCTATGGTTTAGGAGTTATGGTAGTTTCACCGCTGATGACCGGGAGAGCCGATGAGTATTGGCGATTGTCTTGTCAGCCATTATGAATTTTTAGAGGCCGAATTAGAACATCCACCCAAAATTAATATCGTAGAGGATCCAGTGAGCTTTCCAATTTCATAAAGAACACAATTGTTAGAGTTGGTAATCAAAAGTTATGGAATTTTTACACTTGCTTGTTTATTTGTTGTCAGTTAGAGAGAGAAATTTTACCTGGATATAAGAATTAGTAGGAGGCGGAATCAGGATACTTGTCCAACTAGACTATTGTAACTGGTTTTGTCGTGATTCCAAAGAGTCTAAAATCACCCCCTTCTGAGTTGTGTAGCAAAAGTTATGGTGGTTTTAGTGCTCTGTTCAGAGAACCCAACGTGAAATTGATGTTTTATTAACTGACCTGGTAGGGGTATTATTTGGCCAATTCAGTAAGTCTCACCAACTAAACTTAGTTGTATAATTTAATTACCTTTCCATAAAGTCTAAGAACAGCTTATTTGGACTCCTGTACCAATAGATATGGATTTTTGAAGTTGACTGTCCACCCAGGGGACAGATCGACGTTTAGGAACTTGGGGATGGGATCGAGTTAGATGTTTTGTGAGTTCATGGTTGTTGTTATATAGTTTATTTTGGTCCGCTGCTGTGTCTTAGCATGTGTTATAATTATTATTCAGGTGGTGGAGTGGTACCGGGGGCAGCACCTTTTGTACATTACTCGTTCTCTCGTGGTTAAGGCAAGTATAATGATGAATATAATATATATTATTGAATGGCAATGTTTGATACATATCATGAGTACTTGTGTGATCAAGTTTGTGATGATGGTATAATTGGTATTGTTCATGGTTGCTAGAGATATGAATCACGTGTTATTCATGCTTGTTGGTCTATGGTTATGAGATTTTGGAGTAAGAATAGGTTATTCATATGCAATGTTATTGTGCATGCATGTTTGTATTACTTTGAGAATTCATACATATGCATTATGTCGGTTTACTAAAGTCTTGGTCATGTGAGGACCAAGCAACTCTTGAGGTCCCCGTCATGTTAATGACGGGCTAAAATTCCCATGCTTGAAGAGCATGGGCTCAGTCCCCATACACGTGGAGTATGAGCAAAGGTCCACTGCACTGATATTATAGGTATGGGTGTGCATTGTGGATGCGCACTTTGCATTCTTGGTAAAATGCAAAAGAGAAAGAGAAAGTCCATGTTGAGCATATTGCATAGCATGCATGTGTAAAGTGATTGATATGTGATTTTGTGAAGTATAGTTGATGAGTTACATGCTTGTATGTTGTTGATGCCATTTATTATATTTGCTGAGTCTTTGGACTCACCTCTTGCTTTTGTTGTGCTTTTAGGTACCGCTTGCAAGAACGGCATGCATGGGAGGAGTAGAATTGCTTTGGATGCACTCACTACCACACAATCTTTTAAAGATGATTATCATTTAGGTCGTACCTTAATAATAAGCAAATTGTTTAAGGATTAATTTTGGTTATGCCTGAATGCATTGGGTTATTTGTAATGATGAGAGTGGTAAGTTTTAATTATGCTTGCTTATGCCTTAGCTGAATAGATTATTTATGAATGCTTTGATGAACTTTGGATGCTGAGATATTGATAATAATATATGCATCTGTTGGAACCTCCAGTATACCTAGTTATACAAAGGAGGTTCTGCCGAAATTTAGAACCATGCCCTATGTTTTTTTTAGTTATCTTGTTTATTTAGTAGCATTCCAGGCGCCCTAATGGGTTGGGGTGTTCAGCTTGGTATCAAAGCGGGCTTTAGATCCGTGGTGAATAGGTTAGTAACTTAATAACTTGATTTGCTAAAATCATTAATGGTAAATTAACTTAAAATTTGACACATTGTGCCTGATGAGGTGGAATGGGAAAATACATTGCATCTGCGATACTGATAGAATTGTTTCATTGAGATGGTTGTACTAGTTTGTTATGATATTGTGTTTGTCTGCTCTGATGTTAAGTGGATATTTTTTTTATCTTTGAAATTCAGAATGGCGAGAGGTAGAGGGTGTGGACGTGGTGCGGGCCGTGGTCATGGTCGTGGTCGTGGACGTGGTTTGGTTGCATCCTCATCCCCGGCCGAAGAGGCTGTTGGCGGGGTGGCTGAGGTGGTTGCATCTACCGCTCGTCCAGTTGCTGATGCCCCGGCCGCGTCAGCCACTTTACTTCAGGAACTTTAGAGAGAGGTTCAGCAGCTTCATCAACAGGTGCAGGCAGTTCCTCCTACTATGGGTGCACCTGTTGCTGCTCCGATGGCTGCACCAGCTCCTCCGGAGGCTAGAATGAGCCTCTGGGAGTGGATGTCCCTTCAACTCGATACCTTTGACGGAGTGGGTACCCCAGTACACGCAGTAGACTGGCTTCAGTACATGGAGAGGCAGTTTGGTGCTTTGGAGATGACTTCAGCGCAGAAAGCGCGCTTCTTGGCTTTTCAACTGAAGGGCTAAGCGGATATCTGGTGGGAGGGAGTCCTATCAGCCAGGACTCCACTGCAGGGACTGGTTACTTGGGAGGATTTCTTGGAGCAGTTCAGGGCTAAGTTTTATCCTGATTCTTTCCTTGAGAGGATGGAACATTCCCTGATGACCTTCGTTCTGCGGAAGTTGTCTGTGGTGGACTATGAGGCGGGATTCAACAACTTAGTCCGCTTTGTCCCAGCTGTGGCTAGAAATGACCGAGAAAAGGCAAAGAGGTTCCGTAGGGGACTGAACCCTGAGTATCGCAACGTCCTGGGAGCGACCAACTTGCTTAACTTCAACAGTGTGGTCGATCAGGCCAAGGGTATGGAGTTGGAGCGGGAGCTTACTAGGGAGGCGGACTCCTAGCGCTTTACCTCTACCGAGGTTGGTCGATGGGCACAAGAGGAGCTTCGGTGGTGGAGGTGGGTGTTCTCAGCGACCCGCTTCCAAGAGATTTTAGGGAGGCCAGCGCCCTCAGCCGCCTGCGCGTTCTGACCAGCAAAGGCATGTCGCCTCTCCTACCCAGCATACTACCTCGCCAGCTTTGCGCCCAGTTACAGGCCAGGGAATGATATGCTTCAAGTGTGGTGACAATCACCATGCCTCTGAGTGTTCCTTCACGGGGGATTATCGCCATTGTGTCCAGTCAGACCACAAGATGATAGTGTGCAGGAAGAACCCAGCGTGCATCATCAAATGGGAGTCTCCTCCTGCAGCATCTTCAGCCGTTACTCATCGGGGTTCAGTCCAGACACTGATGGCAGCTCCCACACCCCAGTACCCTTCTTGTTGGGTTTCTCCTGCAGCGTTCACGCCAGTGCCACCACTAGGGTTCTATTGGAACCCCGCACCGTCTGCGACACTGTCATTTGCTCCACCAGCGGCAGTTCCTGCTCATCCTTTGTTGAGTGTTGGGGTATCTTCTACACCGGTGCCACAGGGAGTTTACGCCATGCCCACCCCTACTACTTCAGGCCGACCTAACGTGGTGACAGGTACCCTACTAGTTTATTCCCTTGAGTCTTTTATCCTTTTTGATTCCGGGGCTACCAACTCGTTTGTATCTACGGCGTTTGCTAGAAGGGCGAATTTGAGTATGCAGTGGATTTCTCAATCAGTGTTGGTTAGTTCTCCTGGGGGTTTGATTCTGAGTTCAACTGTTTGTCCTGGGTGTTCTATTGTTATTGATGGGGAGAAGTTCACGGCGAACTTGATAGTAATCCAGATGGAGCCATTCGATGTTATATTGGGTATGGATTGGTTGCATGCTTATCGAGCGGTGATATACTGTTTGATGGGACGAGTTTACATGCGGACCCGCCTCAGGGAGACTTTGACCTTTCAGGGGAGCGCGCCTCGGTGCTCTCTTTCGATGTTGGCCGGATTGTTCCCGGGTCAGCGTGCAGTGAAGACTGGATTTCTTTTATCTCTTGCTGAGAAACCGAGTTTAGCTACACAGATTGAGGAGATTACGGTGGTGAGGGACTACCCGGATGTGTTCCCAGATGAGCTTCCGGTCTTGCCACCTGCGCGGGGCGTGGAGTTTCGCATCGACCTTGTTTCGGGTACTCGGCCCATCTCAATGTCTCCATATCGTCTGGCACGTCCATTTCAGGACGAGTTGAAGAAACAGTTGGATGAATTGTTGGCTAAGGGTTTGATCAGACGTAGTGTATCGCCAAGGGGAGCTCCTGTTCTGTTCACGGAAAAGAAGGATGGGAGTTGGCGCATGTGTATTGATTACCGTGCACTTAATGCGGTTACGATCAAGAACAAATATCCTCTACCCCGTATTGAGGATTTGTTTGATCGGTTGAAGGAGCCAGTGTTTTCAAGATCGATCTCGATCTGGATATAATCGATCCGGTGCGAGCAGGATATAGAAAAGACGCATTCTCCACCGTATGGGCATTATGAATATCTGATCATGTCGTTTGGATTGACTAATGCACCAGCTGTCTTTATGGAGACCATGAACATCATGCTACACGAGTACCTGAATGATTTCGTAGTGGTGTTCATCGACGATATCCTTATCTATTCCAAGACTCATGAGGATCATGACCGTCAGTTGAGGTTGGTCCTAGAAACCTTGAGAGAACACAAGTTCTACGCCAAACTAAAGAAATGTGAATTTTGGATTTCAGAGGTAAGCTTTCTGGGTCATGTAATTAATCCCCAGGGAGTTGCCGTTGATCCTAGCAAGGTCTCGACAGTGGTGGACTGGAAGAGGCCGACCAATGTGAAGGAGGTGAGGAGTTTTCTGGTCTTGGCGGGGTATTACCGGCGTTTTGTGCAGGATTTCTTCATTATTGCCAAGCCGATGTACTAGCTTTCGCAGAAAGGGGTAAAGTTTCAGTGGACTGATGACTGTGAGCACAGTTTTTGCACATTAAAGGAGAAACTGGTGACGTCTCCTATTCCCACTCTTCCCGAGCTAGGGAAACGATTCATCGTCTATTCTGATGCGTCTCGAGTGGGTCTGGGCTGTGTGCTTATGCAAGACGGTAAAGTGATTGCCTATGCATCAAGACAGTTGAAGAAGCACGAACAAAATTATAACACTCATGACTTGGAGTTTGCTGGAGTTGGCTGCAGTTGTCTTCGCCCTCAAGATTTGGATGCATTATCTGTATGACGAGTCGTGTGACATCTGCACAGATCACAAGAGTCCCAAGTACATCTTCACCCAGAAGGATCTGAATTTGAGGCAGAGAAGGTGGTTGGAGTTGATAAAGGACTATGATCTGACTATATAGTATCATCCAGGCAGGGCTAATGTGGTCGCGGATGCTCTCAGTCGTAAGGTGACTCCTGCTACTTTGGAGTGCCTCATTGCTGATTTTGATCGCATGGTGATATCTTACTGTTATGCGGGCACATCGCAAGTTAAGACTTAGTTGATCCTTCAGTCAGCTATCCCAGACCGTGTGTGGGAACCACAGTGAGAAGACCTACACTCGGAAGGTCGATGGTGATTGGATGAGGGCAAAGAAGGGGATTTCAGTATGGATACTTCAGATGCCTTGTTGTTTAAAGGCCGTCTGTGTGTGCCACAAAAGGCGGAGGTCAAGGATGATATCTTGAGGGAGGCACATCCAATTCCGTACACCGTTCATCCTGGTGAGATGTACCGAGATCTGAAACAACACTTCTGGTGGAAGAGGATGAAGGTGGACATTGCTAATTATATAGCTTCTTGTTGTATTTGCCAACAAGTGAAAGTTGAGCACAAATGACCAGCGGGGTTATTGCAGCCATTGGAAGTTCCCTTGTGGCCATGGGATGATATCTCGATGGATTTTGTAGTGGCATTACCTCGCTCGCCGCGAGGAAAGGATGCCATTTGGGTAGTAGTGGATCGTTTTAGCAAGTCTGCGTACTTCATTCCTATTCGCCCAAAACTATTATTTCGGACAGGAACGCGAAGTTTGTGTCCAAATTTTGGGAGAGTCTGCAGAGTGCCTTAGGCACACAGCTTCGACTTAGCAAAGCATTCCATCCTCAGACAGATGGGTAGTCAGAGCGCACTATTCAGACCTTGGAGGATATGTTGCGGACCCGCGTATTGTCATGGAAGGGCAGTTGGGAGGACCAGTTTCCACTTACGGAGTTTGCCTACAATAACAGTTATCACTCTAGCATTAGAGCTGCACCATTTGAGGTTTTGTATGGGCGGAAATGCAGATCGCCACTCTGTTGGGATGCAGTGCGTGAAAGCGATTTTGGGACCTGGACCGGATTGAAGACGATTGAGCATGTAGCAATGGTGAGGCGAGAATCGCTAGCGCACAGAGCGAGCGAAAAAGTTATGCAGATGTAAGGAGACGTGACTTGGAGTTTGCGGTGGGAGACCAAGTGCTTTTGAGGGTGTCCCCCACCAAGGGCATCGTCCGATTCGGTACTAAAGGGAAGCTTAGCCCAAGGTACGTCGGGCCGTTCCCGATTATGGCTAGGATTGTGAAGCTAGCCTACCGCTTGGACCTTCGAGTCCATGCGAGAGTCCTAACGTGTTTCATGTTTCGATCTTTGAAAGTTTTTGAAAGACCCGAGCATAAGATTTCCTTGGAGCCGTGACTATTGAGCAAGACCTCACAGTTGAGTCGCGTCCGTGCATTATCTTGGAGAAATCGAGTGAGTCTTGAGACACAAGACATTGGTTTACGTCAAGGTGCTATGGGCGCATCGATCGAGAAAAAGAAGCCACTTGGGAGTTGGAGTCTGCATGCATGCGAGCAATATCTGAGCTATTCACAAGTGTACGTGATAAAGTTCTAGAGGTTTTGTTACGGTGTGTTAAGTTTGTTTAGAATTCGGTGTCGAATTCCGTTGAAGGAGGGTAGAATGTAATACCCCAGAATTTAATTGGGTAAATAGACAGCTAGTCGGGAGAAGAAAGAACAATAAAAAAGGAAAATTCCTGGAAAAAGGGGTTTTCGCATATTTTCACCAACCTGGGCCGCGGGCCGCGGACCGCGGCCTAGGAGGCCCAAGAGAGGAGGCCGGCCTAGCGGGGCCAGCCAAGAGAGGGGGGCACCCCAAACCCTAGCCGCCCCCACTCTCCTCTCTCCCCCCAAGCCGCCACCCCCTCTCCCCACTGCTTCTCCCCTGCACCACCACCTCCCCAGCTGTAATACCTCGGAATCGAATCGGGTAATTAGACTATCAGCCGGGAGAAGAAAGGGCAAAGAAAGGAGTACAAATTCTGAAAC
Source organism: Hsuehochloa calcarea (assembly GCA_036346395.1). NCBI lineage: Eukaryota > Viridiplantae > Streptophyta > Magnoliopsida > Poales > Poaceae > Hsuehochloa > Hsuehochloa calcarea. Next base: position 23,961,159 of record CM070598.1, on the reverse strand, counting down.
AAGAAGGGGTTTTTCACATTATTTCGACAACCTGGGCCCTGGGCTGCAGCCCAGGAGGGGCCCAAGAGGGGGCCGGCCATGAGGGGGGATCCCACTCCCCAAAACCCTAAAACCCCTCCCCTCCTCCCCCTATTCCCCCTAGTGGCCGCCGCCTCTCCCGACCTCTTCCCTGCGCCACCGTTGATCGTCAGTTTTAGGTAAGTTATGTACATTTTCTGATCTTCTCACCTCTTAGAAAGTTGTAGCCCTTTGTCTTAGCTTTCTTTTGGCACCGAGATCATCTGATTTGGAGTTACGGTTTAGGAGATATGGTAGTTTTACCGAGACTGTTCAGGAGAGCTAACGTGATTTGGCAGATTTTCTTGTCGGGCCATTATGATTTACTTAGAGGCCGACTCTGTTATTTTCGTCTTCTAGAGTTTTGTTCCTAATGTCTTTATCTTTATTTTGGCACCGAGATCACTAGATTCCGCCTTATTATTTAGGAGATATGAATTTTTAATCGCGCACTGTCCTGTCTGCCTGAGAATTTGGAACTGCTGGTTTGCCCCTCGGTTTTGATCTAGTTAGAGTCCGATTCAGAACTTCCACCCAACTAGGTTTTTGTAGCCCTTGAAATTATCTTTCCGAGTTGATAAAGATCACCTCAATTGGATCAGTATATTGAAAGTTACACCATTTTCTTTGCTACTGTTCTGTAATCTGGACAGTTATCTGTTTGTGTTTTCATCTGTTGTTTAGGCCACTGTTTTGGCCGAATCAAAAGATCCAGTCAACTAGAGTTTCGTAGTGGTATGCGTTAAGAGTATTTGAGCACTGGTTTCAAGTCATTCGGATTTACATATATTTAATTACGATTTTTCTCGTACTGCTGTTCAGAAGGGCTGATATTGGCTGATTAGTTAATTCGTCATTTTGAGTTTTTAGTTTTGTTGATTAGATAGAGGGTTATGGTAAAACGCTTGTAGCCACGTCCTATCTTGTTATTCTTATTTCGAATGAATATTTGTGTAGGCGGTGGGGCAGGGAGTGGAGAAATTCCGTCGTTGCCTCCTAACTCGTCACAGCCCGGAAGGCAAGTACATGGTAGAGTGGTGAACAATGGGTTGTTCACCATGATCATTGTTGTTACTTATCATGCTATTTATTATGCTTTCGTTCAGCTTATTCTTATACATGATATTGATGACCTTGAGTGAATGAGATTATGATATGGAGAAAATGAGGAGGGGATATTGAGTTAATGAGACGGACTATGTTCATGAATAAATAAAGATGTCGCATCATTTACATTCATCATGCAGGGGTTGCATGAGCCAGGTCGGTGAGAAAGTCATGTAACTATTCCGGTGAGGTCGGTGAGAAAGATACATGACTAGTCCGGAGAGCTCTAGATAAAATCCTACTTTGGTGGGGACTTCACGGGAGTGAAGGATAGAGTGTGTCATCGACGGTGAACACTCCGCTATCTGGGTGTCGGTGATGAGATGCATATGAGCATGAGCATGTTGGTGCATTCGCATATCTAAGTAAATTGTTAAATTGTGCAACTTTACCTATATGGAATATGACTTGTTTGTTTGAGAATGACAATGGCATTAACTAAATGGATGATGATGATAACTTTGATTATGGTTAATAAACTATTGTTTATGGCTTTATTATGTATTTTGAGTCTTGGACTCATTCTTGCTCTATTGTTGTTTTTAGGTGACCAGTGATGACGTTTTACTCGGGAAGGGCTAGCGCACTTGGAATCATGCACTTCACCCAATTATTTGATTCATTGAACATGAGAAACTTTTAGAATAATATGAATATTTATATCTAGGACATGATGGTATTGAATAACCATAGATGCTTGGTTTATGTTAATCTTGGTTTATTATTTTGCTATGCTCCTAGGTCTAATTTATTTATGATTGTCATAGTGTTATGCTTGTGTTAATGCGACCCGTGGACGGTTTTAATGTTGTTATGCTTGCTGAAATTTCATAGTGTGTTGATGTATAATAGATGGTAAGAGTAGTTTGGTGGCATTCGGGCTTAGTGTTGGTGGGGTGTTACAGATTAGTATCGAACACGGCTTTAGGTCCGTGGTGAATAGGTTAGCAACTTAGGTAACTTGTTTGTACAAAAAAATATGTTAATGGTTAATTAACTTAAAACTTGACACCTGTGGTGCAATAGGATGGGAATGGGCAAAGCATTGCATTTACGTTTCCGTTATGTAGCATTGATTATTGCTGATATGAATTGATTATGAATGCTTATGATTTGTGTAACACCCTGACCCAAAATCGGCTCAATGTCACTTGCCCGTAGGGCGGACCATACACACCTAAGACCCCACTTACACTTTCGTCCTCGCTTGTGTAAAAGGTTAACCGGTGGTGCTACGTTTGGATCAAACAGCATTATATACTACTACAACTCACTTGAGACAAGCAATGTGGGACTAATCCCACCACACAACTCCTCATGGGCCACATGGGCCACACTCGAGCGAGCGAGTGGTATTACATTCACCCCTCAAGGGCGCCCTCGGCAAGATACCGCATCTGTGACAAATGCCCGAACCACCCCTCGATTACGTCCGTGCGTCGGTCTGCAGCACATATGCCATGCCATGTGTCCACTCGGGCCCACATGGGCCATGCGCCATATGCCGCGCCCCATCCCGCCGCACGCGTGCAGGAAGGTTGATGCTCGATACCATCTGTAACACCTGACCCAAAATCGGCTCAATGTCACGCCCACAGTGGGCGGACCCGCACACCTACGACACCCACTTACACTTTCGTCCTCGCCGTGTAAAAGGGTTAACCCGAGGTGCTACGTTTGGATCAACAGGCATTATATACTACTACAACTCACTTGAGACAAGCAATGTGGGACTAATCCCACCACACAACTCCTCATGGGCCACATGGGCCACACTACGAGCAGGCCGGGGTATTACAGTTTGACTCAATGTAACTCTTTTGGGTATTCTGAGCGTTGAAGTTGAATGGTTCTCTTTTATGAAAGAAAATGTTAAATCCTTTTAGCGATGTATTCTCATGGTTAAGTGAGAGGTTACTATCAAAAAATTAATGGGTGTGATATGGGTTATCGGCTGGGTTTGCGATCTGATTGCATAATAAATTTTAACAAGTACCCACAGAAGTGAAATCGGGTAAGTCGATATTGTCCTCTAGTAGTTCTTGATGAGTCGTGAATATGAGGGTGACTATACTTTGTTGGAATCAATAGAGTTATTAAAAGTGTGGAACATTGATGAAATGGTTGATTATTAGAATTGTGTAGTTTGCTAAACTTGTTGGATTATTTGGTCTCGATAGGCTAATCTAACGATGTAGAATGAGAGACATAAGGATTTGTTCATTTGTTGTCTCGATAGATAATGATATGGAACTTTCTTTGATTGGTTACTTGATGATCTTGTGTATGCAGGGAATACAAATAGAGAAAGAACCATAGATTAGTCCATGATTGGATAACCATCAATGGTTTATGATAACCTCCAGTTGGAATTAGTGTGTACTAGATTAGTGTGAGCATTGTTAAGAGGTAAAGGGTTGAAATTTAAAAGTAATTTATTCATGTGTGTTTTATGAGGTTGGCTGTGCTTTGCATGGCCTTGTTAAAAGAGGTTTGCTTTGATAGTGTGGTTTGTGTATCGGATAATCTCTAGGACAAGTTGACCGTTAGAATATTATTGAAATAACAGAAATATTATGAAATAGTTTATTGTGTTTCTTTTAGAAGGGTTTATGATATGATTGAATAGGAGACGGGTGTTTGCATGATGATGAAATTGTCGGATAATAGTATGCCTCTGATGAAAGGGTTTTGGTATAACCTATTAAATTGTGTAGTAGATTCCCTCTAAATTAAAGTAGTTGTTGTAGTGAGGTTGCATGATTTTAGTATACCCTCAATTTGAAGTTGAGATGATAAAGTGGTATATACCAATTTGGTGAACTTTTGGAGCTTTACAATGGAAGAGTTGACGATAAGGAATCATGTTAAAGAGTGTGTTATTCTAAATGTTAGTGAGATTGTCTGCAATGGATTGTGACTTGCGGGAGCGGTGATGATTCTTTCAGAAAGAAAGTAATTTGACCGCCTTGTGTAATATCGGATAAATGATAAGTTTAAGAGTTTTGTATTCATGAACTTTTGGTAAATCATGATTCTTGTAGTAGTAGCCTAAACTGTTGAGCAAAAAAAAATTAGATTAATCGAGGTGTGAGAATGTTCTACGGGGTTCTTAAGTGATCAGTGTGCTCTGGTTTTAAGGCAATTCTTGTTAGAGGTGGCAAGTGATGTGGTACACAAAGAAAATTATTTTCGTTGTTAAGGAAAAGAGTGTGGTAGAGGTATTTGGAGTTAAGTTTTGCAGCTGGCAAACTTAATAAAGTGTGTTTAACATTTTGGTTGTTGTCTCTTAAGAGTTTCTTGAGTTTCAATGACAATGTTTTATTCTTGTTTGTTGAGGGTTGAAAATTCGCTTCTAGTGGAATCTGTGAGCTCAATTGTGGTCTCGTCCTCTATTTTCCGAGATCTTGGCTATTTGACTCTCTCCATTGGTTTTGTGTCTACTGCGAGTGGTAAATGTTTTTACGTGCTGAAACGTGTTTCTACCTATAGCTTCTTTTGAGAAAAGATTAACTGATTCGTATTGCAATATCTTTTAGGATGTATAATGGCAACTTGATAGTGGTGGTCAAGGAGATGATTTTGGGTGAGACTCTGCGTGTCAATTTGTCTGAGATGCATTGAGTGACAAGTTGATTTCTTGGACTAGTCCTTGGAGAGGGTTTACCTTAAATAGAAAGTTTCGTCTTTGGGGCCAAACCGATGGCAATATTTGTAACTAATAGAACCTATAGTGTTTGCGGTCAAAGATTATTTGTTCATGTTGAGTGGAACATTAGAATTGTTGAAAGCATGAAAATCTTGGTTAGTCTATTACAGATGAATTGAGTAATGTGCAGTTGTATAGGCAAAAAAATATATATGAAGGTATAAGTTAATGAGAGCATGATTAGCGAAGAAATCGATTGTAATGTCAATTGATGGGAGAGTAGGGATTGCTGAATTATTACAGTGCGACTTGGCTTGATGAGTAACCCTCTAGGAGTTAGAATCTCTCTAAAGATAATTTGGTTGAGAATAAGTTTTTCGGTGGGTGTTAATGAATGAATATGTTTAGATGGTGAGAATCTTAGTCATCGGACTTGAGAGTTTTCATATCGGTTGCATCGAAATACATTTACGAGACATGGAGATTGAAAATTTTGACTTGGTGTTCTATGCTAGGACCTTGGAGGCTAATGAGATTGTGTAGAAATAGTGGAACAAAGTGGATTTTAAATATACGATGATCATTGATAGCATCCTTTGGGTGTAGTAAATGAGGGTGTGTGTGCTGCGAATTTTAAGTTGATTATTCTTAAAGGATTGAGAAGATGTGCTCGTGGGTGCAATCTATATTGAGGTACGTTGGAAATTATTTATCAAAGTGATTCATTTGGTAGAGGAGTTGGCTAGAGCATGTATTTGTGGATTAGTAGAGTCTCTCTACATGAGTGTAGTTGTTGCTTTGGGTTGAGCAACGCTTTGAAATTTGTTGGATAAGAGAAATGAGCAGCGTGTTAATTGGGAATACGAAATCTAAATGAATGTTTATTCCTAAAATAAGGATTGAGGGAGCGAGTGTTTTCTTGGGTAATAGAATGCTCTCTTAATTCTTGTTCGAGCAACGTGTCATGAAGGGTGTCATTTGCAAATTTGATTTGGCTTTATGCGGGTATGTGTGGTTCTTTCCGATTCATAAAGAATAAAGGAAGAGATTGATTTGAGCATTCGAGTGATTTTCGCTTAGCTTACTTTGTGTTTTTTGCAAATTGTCTACATTGGGAAATGGAAAAGGTTCTTGAGATAAATCTTCAACTTTGAATTTGATTCATTGGTAGGGAGTTGTTAATACATGGTTCGATGAGAATCTTTTATTTTCAAGTTGGGATCTGTTTGCAAAATAGTTGTTTAAAAACGAGTTCTATTTTACGTTCCTGGTTTACGATTGTGCTCCTTGTTAAGATGAAAGAACTGATTGAGACGTGGAACAAAAGTTCCAGGTGTTTTGTGTTGGTTGTGTTATTTGGTACCAAGAGAAGAGTGGCCTAAGGTGCAAAGGTTCGTTTTGGAAGCTGCAGTGATTTTGGAAGGAGGAGAATCGCTAGGACCGTCTCGAGTCTGGCCGGGGTATACAATGTTTTGTGCAACCCGGTGTCGAGGAGTACTTGAGGCATCCGGGCGTGAGGTTTCTTTAGAGCCGTCGAACCACGAGTCGGTCGTGCTATCGAGTCCTGCTTTTGTGGAGTGGCTCAAAAGAGCGGGATGAATAAGACAACATAATACGTTAGTTAGTAATTGTGCGGTGGATGCATCAGACCGAGCGAAAAAGCGACTTGGGAGCTGGAATCCCGCGTGCTAATTGTAAATGTCCTTCGAGTAGAACGACAGAAAGAATTCGGGGTCGAATTCTGTTTAAGGGGGGTAGAATGTAATACCTCGGAATCGAATCGGGTAATTAGACTATCAGCCGGGAGAAGAAAGGGCAAAAAAGGAGTACAAATTCTGAAACAAGAAGGGTTTTTCACATTATTTCGACAACTTTGGGCCTGGGCTGCAGCCAGAGGGGCCCAAGAGGGGGCCGGCCATGAGGGGGGATCCCACTCCCCAAAACCCTAAAACCCCTCCCCTCCTCCCCCTATTCCCCCTAGTGGCCGCCGCCTCTCCCGACCTCTTCCCTGCGCCACCGTTGATCGTCAGTTTTGGGTAAGTTCTGTACATTTTCTGATCTTCTCACCTCTTAGAAAGTTGTAGCCCTTTGTCTTAGCTTTCTTTTGGCACTGAGATCATCTGATTTGGAGTTACGGTTTAGGAGATATGGTAGTTTTACCGAGACTGTTCAGGAGAGCTAACGTGATTTGGCAGATTTTCTTGTCGGGCCATTATGATTTACTTAGAGGCCGAATCTGTTATTTTCGTCTTCTAGAGTTTTGTTCCTAATGTCTTTATCTTTATTTTGGCACCGAGATCACTAGATTCCGCCTTATAGTTTAGGAGATATGAATTTTTAATCGCGCACTGTCCTGTCTGCCTGAGAATTTGGAACTGCTGGTTTGCCCCTCGGTTATGATCTAGTTAGACTCCGATTCAGAACTTCCACCCAACTAGGTTTTTGTAGCCCTTGAAATTATCTTTCCGAGTTGATAAAGATCACCTCAATTGGATCAGTATATTGAAAGTTACACCATTTTCTTTGCTACTGTTCTGTAATCTGGACAGTTATCTGTTTGTGTTTTCATCTGTTGTTTAGGCCACTGTTTTGGCCGAATCAAAAGATCCAGTCAACTAGAGTTTCGTAGTGGTATGCGTTAAGAGTATTTGAGCACTGGTTTCAAGTCATTCGGATTTACAGATATTTAATTACGATTTTTCTCGTACTGCTGTTCAGAAGGGCTGATATTGGCTGATTAGTTAATTCGTCATTTTGAGTTTTTGGTTTTGTTGATTAGATAGAGGGTTATGGTAAAACGCTTGTAGCCACGTACTATCTTGTTATTCTTATTTCGAATGAATATTTGTGTAGGCGGTGGGGCAGGGAGTGGAGAAATTCCGTCGTTGCCTCCTAACTCGTCACAGCTCGGAAAGCAAGTACATGGTAGAGTGGTTAACAATGGGTTGTTCACCATGATCATTGTTGTTACTTATCATGCTATTTATTATGCTTTCGTTCAGCTTATTCTTATACATGATATTGATGACCTTGAGTGAATGAGATTATGATATTGAGAAAATGAGGAGGAGATATTGAGTTAATGAGACGGACTATGTTGATGAATAAATAAAGATATCGCATCATTTACATTCATCATGCAGGGGTTGCATGAGCCAGGTCGGTGAGAAAGTCATGTAACTATTCCGGTGAGGTCGGTGAGAAAGATACATGACTAGTCCGGAGAGCTCTAGATAAAATCCTACTTTGGTGGGGACTTCACGGGAGTGAAGGATAGAGTGTGTCATCGACGGGTGAACACTCCGCTATACCGATATCAGCTGATGAGATGCATATGAGCATGAGCATGTTGGTGCATTCGCATATCTAAGTAAATTGTTAAATTGTGCAACTTTACCTATATGGAATATGACTTGTTTGTTTGAGAATGACAATGGCATTAACTAAATGGATGATGATGATAACTTTGATTATGGTTAATAAACTATTGTTTATGGCTTTATTATGTATTCTTTGAGTCTTGGACTCATTCTTGCTCTATTGTTGTTTTTAGGTGACCAGTGATGACGTTTTACTCGGGAAGGGCTAGCGCACTTGGAATCATGCACTTCACCCAATTATTTGATTCATTGAACATGAGAAACTTTTAGAATAATATGAATATTTATATCTAGGACATGATGGTATTGAATAACCATAGATGCTTGGTTTATGTTAATCTTGGTTTATTATTTTGCTATGCTCCTAGGTCTAATTTATTTATGATTGTCATAGTGTTATGCTTGTGTTAATGCGACCCGTGGACGGGTTTTAATGTTGTTATGCTTGCTGAAATTTCATAGTGTGTTGATGTATAATAGATGGTAAGAGTAGTTTGGTGGCATTCCAGGCTTAGTGTTGGGCTGGGGTGTTACACCAGCAGCACCACCTCCCTCCCTGGCGAAGATCCTTGCTGCGGTTCATTGGAGGAAAGGCGAGGAGACCACCGTTGGAGTGCCGGCCAAGACAAGGTAGCAGATCGGTGTTGTTCAGTGCTGTTGCTCATCAGTTTTGGGTAAGATCCATACGTTTTTTGATCTAATCGCCTCTCAGAAATTTGTAGCCCTCGATTTTAGCTTTCTTTGAGCACCCAGATCACCTGATTTGGACCTACGGTTTAGGAGTTATGGTAGTTTTACCGCGACTGACCAGGAGAGCTGACGAGTATCTTGTTTATTTAGTAGCATTCCAGGCCCCCTGATGGGTTGGGGTGTTACAGAAAGCAACAACCACACTCATGTAGAGAGACTCTACTAATCCACAAATACATGCTCTAGCCAACTCCTCTACCAAATGAGTCACTTTGATAAATAATTTCCAAAGTACCTCAATATAGATTTCACCCACGATCACATCTTCTCAATACTTTAAGAATAATCAACTTAAAATTCGCAGCACACACACCCTCATTTACTACACCCAAATGATGTTATCAATGATCATTGCACTATTCAAAATCCACTTTGTTCCAGTATTTCTACACAATCTCATTAGCCCCAAGGTCCTAGCATAGAACACCAAGCCAAATTCTCAATCTCGAAGGCTCATGTAAATGTATTTCGACGTAACTGATACGAAAAACTTCTCGAATCCGATTACTAAAATTCTCACAATCTAAACATACTCATCCATTAACAACCACATGAAAATATATTCTCAACCAAATTATCTGTAGGAAGATTCCAACTCCTGGACGGTTACTCACTGAAGCCATGTCATACCTAGCAATAATTCAACAATCCCTACTATCCCAACAATTGTCATAACGGTTAGACTTCTTCGCAATTCTAATCTCATTAACTACACCATCAAAATCCTCCTACTCAACCTTGCAAAGTACCCAATTATAATACTCTAATTAAATTGATCAAGGTTCTCATACCTCTGATAATTCTAATGTTCCATCAAAATGATCTAAAAGTTTTTGAACCACAATTTACTATAGGTTCTACTAGTTGCAACAATGTAATCAGTTAGCCCAAAAGACAACCATTATATTTAAATCAAACCCTCAATGAGAATTATTCCCAGAAATCAATTTTCCATTCAATGATCCTCAAACGACTTTACGCATACAGTCTCACCAAAATCATCTACTTAACCACCACTATCAAGTTGCCATTATACATCCTAAAAGACATTGCAACACGAATCGGTTAATCATTTCTCAAAAGAAGATATAGGTAGAAACAAGTTTCACCACATAAAAATATTTACCACTTGCAGTAGACACAAGACCAAGGGAGATGGTCACATAGCCAAGATCTCGGAAAATAGAAGGCGAGACCACAGTTGAGTGCACAAATTGCACTAGAAGCGAATTTTCAACTCTCAACGAACAAGAATAAAACATCGCCATTGAAACTCAAGAAACTCCTAAGCGGCAACAATCAAAATGTTAAACGCACTTTTAATAATTTGCCAGCTACAAAACTTAACTCCAACTCCAAATACCTCTACCACACTCTTTTCCTTAACAACGAAAATAATTTCCTTTCTTTACCACATCACATGCCACCTCTAACAAGAAGTGCCTTTAAAACCAGAGCACACTAATCACTTAAGAACCCAGTATAACATGCTCACACCTTGATTTGCTCAATAATTTCAGCTACCACACTAACCATGATCTACCAAAAGTTCACGAATACAAAACTCTAAACTTTTTATTTAACCGATATTACAAGAGGTGGTCAAATTACTTTCTTTCTGAAAGAGTCATCACCACTCCCATAAATCACAATCCCTTGCAGACACTCTTACTAAGATTTAGAATAACACACTCTTAACATGATTCCTTATCGTCAACTCTTCCATTATAAAGCCCCAAAAGTTCACTAAATTGGTATATACCACTTTATCACCTCATCCTCAAATGAGAGTGTACTAAAATCTTACAACCTCACTACAACAACTACTTTATTTTAGAGGGAATCTACTGCATAATTTAAAAGGTTTTACCAAAAATCTTTCATTAAAGATATACTATTAGCCGACAATTTCAATATCATGCAAACACTGGTCACCTATTAAATCCTATCATAAACCCCTTCTAAAATAAACACAATAGATTATTTCATAAAATTTCTGTTATCTCAATAAGATTCCAGCAGTCAACTAGTTCTAGAAATTATCTAATACACAACCCACACTATCGAAGCAAACCTCTTTTAACAAGGACATGCAGCCACAAGTCATCCTCATAAAACACACATGAATAAATCACTTTTTAAATTTCAACCATTCACCTCTTAACCATGCTTACACTAATTTAGTACACACGAATTCCAATCTAGAGGTTATCATAAACCATTGATGATTATTCAATCATAGACGAATTAATGGTCATTTCCCAATTTGCATTCTCACGAGCAGGTATAACACCATCAAATAGCCAATTAAAGAAAATTTCTAGATTATTATCTACTAAAATCAACAGTCCAACACAACATTATCTTTTCCTTCCCACACAATTAGATTAATCCATTGAGACCCAATAACCCAACAAGTTTAGCCAACTAAACAATTTTTAATGTCCAAACCAGTTCATCAACGTTCCATAATTCTTAATAAATCTTATGACTTCAATTTGGTATGGACATACTCTTAATCACTACTCATCAGGTAATATTTCAGTTGATGATCACACAAAGCAATAATATTTCAGCAGTCACGAGAACAATTAATGGTTTTATGGAACCAACGAAGACCAATAAAAACTCACCAGCTGTAATGAAAACACCACCTCAAGGAAAATTCATCAACCGCAACTATAACCAGAATTGCCCAAAATTCATGCTCAAGGAAGAGAACAACTTTTCTAAAAAAACTCACCCTCAACCCTATAACTACGGTAATCGAGGTAGCTACTTCTCTGTTCCCATAACACGAATGGTGGTGTAACCTGGCAAAGCCCAGGGCCACAACCACGATCTCAACTTCTCAACGTAAACTATTATCTCACATAACCAATATAATCAATTATAAGTATACAAGATCATCTCATAACAATCATAGAATAAATTCATAGGTATAGAAGATCATATCATAGATTATCAATGCAACAAACGGAAACGGAAATGCATTGCTTGACCCATCCCATCCTACTATGCACCAGTGTGTCAAGTTTTAGGTTAATTAACCATTATCAAATTTTTAGCAAATCAAGTTATCAAAGTTACTAACATATTCACCACGGACCTAAAGCCCGCTCTGATACCAATTGTAACACCCTGGCTATTCGAAAACGAAGATGTTACCTAAAATCTCTACTACAACTGATCAACCTGAGTAATTCCGAACATACTACAATAAAATGCCAACTAAGTTCTGCTCAGAAGGGATTTAGCATGATAAATAGCCTAATTTCAGCATTCCATAAATATTTTGAACATGATGTTCCATAAAGAATAACATTATTAAGAATTATAGCTGGAGAACACGAAACCATAACTCGCAAATTCTAAGCATAACAATAACCATCAATGACCATCAAATGAATCACTTATTATTACAAATCAGTTCAGTAAATGCGAATAATGATAAAACATTATCTCAAAGGATGTGTGCAACCATGTGTCTATTCTCTCCCACAAAAGTCGACATCAAGGTTCACCTAAAATGAAAAGCAGACAAGGGTGAGCCCAAGACTCAAAGAAGTATAAAAGATTATTTTGAACAAAGCAAATACAATTCATCAAGAACATAATGGGTCAACATATGAATTAGAAATAACACATGAATGAATGAATATGCATGCCTTTGCTTCTGCTCATACCGGTATAGCTAGTGAACACTCGTAGCGCTCTACAAAACACGGGGATCCAAAGCCCGTTTTAGAACATTTCAAAACGGGGATCCAAATTACCCACATTGGAATGGTGGGTCTTATGTGCCTATGTTGGAATGATGGGACTTCACTACCCACTCCCGTGGGTGTCGCAAGAACAATACTTGCATGCATGAATGAACAGGATGAATAATAAAATAACAGCAACTGAACCATAGTAATCCAATACCACTATGAACAAGTACATATCACCATTTTTCATCATATAATCACCAAACAGGGAAAAACACATATCAATCTCAATTGTACAGTTGTACTTGCCTTTTTCCGTTACGACGTGAGGGGAGGTAAGGATGATGCCCCTCCCTCCGGAACTCCGCCTCCTACATAAGAATATTACTAACAATAAGAACACTGAGGAAAATGTATCCACTCACACCCCTTAACCTGACTTCCCAAAACCTAGGGTTCGAATAAGGGTATGCTCAATTTTTTTTCCGGTAGTCTAGCAGAAAGTCCCACGGGACAACAGTACTAAATTCGTGTTAACTTTTACTACGAAACTCGGAATGGGTGATCTTGATTTCTCTAGAAACATGAAAAAAACCGTATACGACTACAGAACTTATCGTTCTCATCGAAAGATCGGGCCAACAAACAAGTACCTTCGGGTTCATCAACAATACTATGCAATTGATGCAAATATGAATATAAAATCCACTTCTCTTCTGCATATACCGATATAGCCAGTGATACAACCGTCGGTGTTTACTCAGGCCCGCATTATTCAAAATGCGGGGATTCAAGGCTCGCATGAAGAATCTTTCATACGAGGATCTAGTTACCCATAATAAAAATTATGGGGACCTCAATACCCACTCCCGTGGGTAATACATGAATGATTGAAATGAAAGAAATGAAATGAATGCATTTTCTCATAGTAACAATTTGATAGCACCAATGAATGGAATCATGTAAAGAATGGAAATACTTGTAATTTATAAGAAATTAACCATGTCATAATCATATAACTCCCGTCCAAGAGCACTCAGCAGCGCGGTGTCCATCACCGCACTTAAAGCAAAGCATGCCCCGCCTACAGGACGGACGAAGAGCTGAGTACTGCAAAGGACGAGCGCCAAGAAGAGAACGGCCTCGATTGCTAGACTTGAAGGATGCGGTCCTCCTTGAATTTCTTGAAAGCGGTGTCAGAACGGACCCACTTCCCTCACTAGAGCTCCTCTTGGTCACCACCAAGCAACCGATCCACTAGAGGCTTGCGCCTTTGTGAGTGCATCTCCAACTCCATGCCCCTAGCTTGCTCCACAACAGAGTGTAGTCACGGAGTGGAGTAGCTCCCAACACATGTCGGTACTCGAGTGAGACCCGACGGAACCTCTTGGCTTTACGAAGATTATCGTTACTCTTGAAGGGACAAAGTGAACCAAGTTGTTGAACTCAGCCTCATACTCAGCAATAGACCTCTTCCCCTGAGCAAAGGTCGTCAAGGCAACCTCCATCTTCTCAACAAAAGAGTAGGGGTAGAACTTTTTCTTGAACTGATCAACAAAGTCCTCCCAAGTGACTGGACCTTGAGTGGCGGTCCTCGAAGACAACACGCCCTCCCACCAAATATCTGCTTGTCCCTTCAGCTGAAAGGCCACAAAGCGGACCCTCTGATGTGAGGACATCTCTAAAGCTCCAAACTGCCTCTCCATATAGCGCAACCAGTCCATTGCTGGACGGTGTGCCCGACCACAAGCGGATCCAACCTCAACCCCACCCACTCGAAGTGTCATCGCGCCTCGAGAACCGGTGGAGGTGCGGCAGGGAGCAACAATAGATCTTTGCGACAGAATGGGCTGCGGCGCCTGTTGACGAAGAGCACGGATCTCTCCCACCAACTCTCTCAGCAAAGCGGGGGTCTCATCCTGGACCCCAATCGGAGGCGGGTCAACAGCAACCCCCTCAGCTACTGACTCATCTGCAACAGGAGGTGGCTCCAGGACCCTCGCCCACGGCCCCGACCTCCACGACCGCGACCACCACGACCACGTCCTCTACCCCTCGGCATAGCTATCAACCACAATCAACAATACACAATGAGTTCAAAGGATAAAATAAAATCATGCATCAATAAACAACATAACGGAAGCGTAAAACGATGATCGTACCTCTCTCTAACCTACTGTGCACTAGTGTGTCAAATTTTAGATTAATTAACCATTAGCAAATTTTAGTTGATTTACTAAAACTAAAACAAATTTTAACAATTTTAGTTTGCCTATGTTGTTAATCTATTAACCACGGACCTAAAGCCCTCACGATACCAAGCAGTAACACCCAAACCCAACACTTGCACCGGAATGCCACTAAACTACTCTCTAAACTAATAATTATCGACACACTATAAAATTACAGCAAGGAAAACAACAATAAACATATCCATGGACCACAAAAGAACATGCATAATTATGGATCAAGCGATAATAAATAAGCAAGGGGAAATATAACCAGGTAAATAATCCAAAATAGCATCAACCAATGAATCGAAATCATTGAAACAAATAGTCTAGTCCAAAACGTTGTCCTAAGCTTTATTCAACCTCTAACATGTCCTAGAGTAATCCTGCATTGAATAAAAAGGTTCTTATGGCAAATGATCATGTGATTGAAGTATGGATCTACTCCATGTGCTCTACTCGCTCTCAGTCACGGCGCCCTCGAAGATCACCTAAAAACAACAAAAGAGCAAGGGTGAGTCCACGACTCAGCAACCACATCAATATACAACGAACAATAATAAATCAACAGCATTTAATAACTTCATTATCATCACAGGTACCTCTATTAATATTATCATGCTGTTATCTTCCCTTTGTTTCACACCCATTAATCTCATATATCAATGCAACTCTAATCTACATGTCCACATGCTCTTCTTTCGCGTATACCGGTATAGCATGAGTGAATGCTCGCGACAACATTCACTCTCAAGCCCGTTCCTCCTCAAGGATCGGGGACCTCCTCCACTCCCGTGGAGTTGTGATCATTCATGATCACCTGCTCATATGCAAAGATGCTTATGTATGAAAAAATGCAAACTCCATCATATTCATCATATCCAACTTTTTCCCTCATGGTTGTCAACAAAGATATAACCATATCATTCCATTGTTTGCAATTAAATAAAATAAAAGCACAACAATAATGGTACTGAAAGATAAAGAATCACAGTGGTCATCATTGATCGCTGTCTACCATGCACTTGCCTTTACTAGTTGAGACGCACGATTTGACTAGAAGATGGCAACAAGCACGACGCCTCTCCTACATTAAATACTCAAATTTTAATACAAGCTACAGCATCATAAGAACAGCAATCAATCGACATCGCTCCTACCCGTCCCCAAATATACCACGTTACTCCGGTATCGAATAGTCACCCCTAGCTGTCATGTTACTAAAAAGAGCGTAACTTTCGACTCAAAAGTCCGATCACGACCAACCACCCAGTTCTGGATTCTACACAAAATTCTTCATATTTTTTTAGATTACCAAGTCTCCTAATTAAATCATCTAACCCTCCGTTTTTAGCCCAGAAAACCGATCTGTCAGCTTCGGGACAGCGGGTCTTACTAAATTCATAACTTTTGTTTTACCCAACCAAAATTCGAGTTCTTGGATTCTACAGAATCCTTAGACAATTATCTACATCTTTCATGTAGATCAAAAACTCTAATTAGTCAAATTACTATTTTTAATCTGCAGTCTACCAAAACAGCGCGAAAGACAACAACCACAAAGACAAGCAGTCTTCCAAAATTCATATCTCGAATTCTACTTGTCCGCTCGACATGATTAAATATGCTATAGAAATATATCGAAATTATCTACAATTAACTAGTAGATGATATTTTACAAAATTAGCCATTAAGGTATCCGAATAAATCGTTCAACAGAACAGCAGGCTAAACAGATCTAATAATCGGCCCCTCGACTAGAAAATTCTAAAACCTTTAATTAATCTCAATTCTAATCTCTAACTAAATTAGTAAAACAGAGGGAAATAAAATTACAGATCGTTACCCACAAAAACCCGGATCTCTACTTCTTTTCTTCTAATCTTTTCCTTCGATTTCTTTGCTAGCAAATAAGCCCCTTTGCTTTATCCTCTCTCATGTACTAATCCCAACTTCATGCTTCCACGTCCAGGATGTAGCAGCATGAACTAGCCAACTAACAGCTGCAGCAGCAACAATTGATGATGCTTCCCATGCGGCAGCAAACCAGGCCGTTGGGACCTCACGCGAGCACAACACCGATTGGCCGAGCGGCAGTTCTCGAGTCAACACAACTTGTCCAACGGCAGCTGATACGTGGGCAGAGCCCTGGGCAGGCGACGCCGTCCGCCGAGCGGTAGCACGCAGCGCACGCGCACATGCTCACGAGGTAGGTGCACCCACGCAGTAGGCAAGCGACGCTAACGACGCGTGGTGATGGCGTGCACCGACGATGGCGATCACAGCCAAGCGAAGATCAGAAAACGATGGCGGCGCACGGGCGGAATAAAAAAAACAAAGCGGCTGCTAGGTGGGGAAAAAAGAAAAAAGACTGCTAGGGTTTCTAGAATCCACTCTTCCCACGATCCTTTTATATCTTGAACAGTCTAGCCCCTCCGCAAAACTCCAAAATATTCTATTTCCACGTACCTACTTTGTTTAATTACGCACTTGCCCTTAAAACATTATTATTATTATTATTTTCAGAATATTACACTCCCACCTACAATAAGTAATTTACTCAAAAAAAAATTGACAAAAAGAAAACAACGCTGTAATCTGTACTCCCAAGAACCCATACTACAAACAATTAATCTACTCCCGCGAAACAATGAACTAACAGTGATTAAAAAACTGGACAGCGGTCTTCTAAAATACGTTTCTCCCAATCTACCTATCATAAAAATTCATTTTTTATACTCTGAAAAGCTTATTAAATTTTATAAATAAGTCTAGTTAGTGATATTCTCAAATTTTATATTTAACTAAAGTTAACAGACAACAGAAAAACAACGACAAAACTGTCCGATGTTCTGGACAGCAAACTTAAGATGGCTATAACTTTCACTAGGTTGATCCAAAAATTGTGTTCTTTATCAATCTGGAAATCTAAGAGAATTTCCTAAAAAATGTGTGTTGGTGAACAACCCTGATTCGGCCAATAACATATAGTAATCTACCAGTTTCCATGACTACTATAATTTGACAGTTATTTTGGAGAGCAATCATTGCAAAATTCGTAACTCACAAACCACAACTCCAAATAACGTGATCTCGGATCCTATGGAACTTAACGAAATAACCTACAATTCTCTACCAGACCAAAAACCATAATTTTGCATTGATCTAAACCAAAACTGCCGAACAACATAGCTACAGATTCGTGAATCACAATTAGTAGGAACACTAAACGCTAATCGATAACAATCGCGTGGAGAAGAAATGAACAAAATAACTATGAGTTGAGAATCACCCTTGAAGACACAAATCTGCTAAAAATCCCCACAAGGATCACCTCTCCCCTTTCTTCTCTATCTCCTCCACCTTCTTTTGGTCGGCAGTAATGGAGGAAGCACCCCAAGGGGGAGGACAGAAATGGAGTGCAAGGGGAGGAGGTGCTAGACCAGGGCTCCAATGGAGAGGGAGAGTGGCAGCTCTAGGGGTAGGAGGTGCAAGCAGGTAGGGGGTCTAGGGTTTCAGCCCCCCATTCCCACCTGTTCGGCTCCCTCATGGGCCTCCTGGGATAAAGGCCTAAGGCCTAGGTTCTCCCTACTTTCTTTCTGTGCAGCAAACACTTCGGAGGTCGAAACTTTCTCTCCTGAACTCGGAATGGAGTTATTCTTAAATTCAAATTTAGCTAACTCATAGTACTTCAACTTCCTATTTGTGGAGTTTTTCTAAAAAAGCCTTCTTCATTGCGAAGTTTGCCTTGGAAGCCGCCTTAGTTGAGGACCATGGTTCTTTGTGCAGCCTGTCTTGCGTTCTCCATATATCAAACCTCGGAACTCAAAATTAGGTCAATGAGGACTCTAAATTGGACTATGAAAGGAGATCTACAACTTTGTAAAATTGAGTTTTTCCATTCAAAGCCATTCCAGTCACAAAAATCATGTTCCAAGATGACTACATATTTTGTTCTGTTTCTGTACGAGGCAAATAAGTAATATCTCAATTTCCTTATATTCTCTGTAAATAAACGGGATATTACATTCTACCCCCCTTAAACAGAATTCGACCCCGAATTCTACTCGAAAGAACACTAACTGAACTTAATAATAATTAACACGTATCCGACGTTAACAATTCTGGTGAAAGCTCACGCATACGAGTTTCCAAGTCCCAAGTCTCATCATGCTCATACCATAACGTATACCAACGTCTTACACCTTAACACTCGTCTCGACCTTTACAGATTCTCTCAACACACATGACACATATGTAAGGTCTTACTCGTTGGCCAACGGCTCTATCTAAAACTCAAGCTTTGGACCTCTCAGATACTCACTCAGGATTGGACTTACAAGACGTTGCGTACTCTGCACATGGACCCGAGACAGTCCTAGCAATACGCCAACCTCCAAAATCAAATCAATGTACTTTGGCCCAACCTTCCCTTCTGTACTAAACCAAACATTCTGCACACATCACACAAGACTCTTGTTCCAGCTCTCCATCGACCTCTTCATCTTAAAAAGGAGCACCACCTTTAATCAGATAAATAACTCGCTTTAAGCAATCCCTTTTATAAACAAAACTCAACTAAAAATAAAGAATTCTCATCGCAACTACGCAATGCCAACTCTCCCACCAAAAGAATCAAATCGAAACTTGAACATTAATCATGGACACCTTTCGACTTCCCACTTTGGCAGATTGCAAATAAACACCACTTCAACCAAATGAGAAATCACTCCAATGACCGAAACATACACTTCTATTATTTTCCTGAACCGGAAAGAACCACACGCACCAACATAAAGCCAAACTCAATTTACGAAAGGCATCCGTCATAAACACGTAGCTCAAATAAGAATCAAGGGAGCATTTTACTACCTGAGAAAACATTCTTTTCTTATATTTTTTTCTTTTAGGAATAAACTTTCTCTCAATTCATGGGATTTCAAATCATCTCACTAACTCATTTCTCTTAAATTGTCAACCGCGACGCTATGGTCAAACCAAAAACAACAACCACATTCATCTAGAGGAAATATACTAGAACGCAAAAAAAATACTCTAGTCTACTCCTCTACCAAATGAATTATTTTGACAAATGATGCCCAACACCTTGATAAGAATTTTCACCTACAACCACATCACAACGATCCTTTAAGGATAATCAACTTGAAATTCTCAGCGCACACGCTCATTTACTGCAACTAGAGGATGCTATCAATGATCATCACACAGTTCGCAATCCACTTTTTATTCTACTACTTCTACACATAGTCATTAGAAAACCAAGGTTCTAGCATAGAACACCAAAACCAATTTCCATCTCCATGACTCCTATAAATGTATATTGGTGTAACTGATGTGAAAACTCTCAAATCTGATGACTAAGATTCCTACCATCCAAACATACTCAGTCCTTAACAGCAACATGTTAGCATATTTGTAACACCCTGGCTATTCGAAAGCCAAGATGTCACGCAAAACTATCAAACTACTAAGAATAGCATTAAAGCTGGATTATACAGATTCAATCAACAATAATTTCTAAAGAATGACCATAAACGATCACCGATTCATGGAAAGAATGGATAAGCAGATATAATACCACGAACAGTCAAGCAATACCAAAGTTGGATTATTACAAATCTGGAAATTTATTTAACAAGTTGGCTTGATGAAAGGTAATAATAATTATTACGATTGGATAAAAGTGAAGTGCGATGTGTCGAACTACCCCACCAAATCACCTTGTCTTCTCCTCAATTACCTAATTAAAACATACAAAGCAAGGGTGAGTCGAAGACTCAAAGCAAGTACATACAAGAATAATCAAACATAGAGTGGACAACACAATCCAGGTTGAATTACGAACAAATCTTGGAACACATATATGATTGAATGGAATGAATACATGAATGGATGGAATGAAAGAATGCATTGAAGGAATGGACTAATCACACTTATACTCGGTATAGCGAGTGATACACCGTCGGTGTTCACTTAAGCCCGTGCCATAAAGCACGAGGACCCAATCACCGTATGAAGAACGTTTCATCACGGTGTCCAAGTTGCCACATTGGAATGGTGGTCAACACTACCCACATTGGAATGGTGGGTTTTCAAATGCCCATCTTTGGAATTGATGGGTCTTTCAAATGCTCATCTTGGAATTGATGGGACTTACCAAAAGAATCCACTCCGTGGTCATAATGAATTTTATGAATGAATATGATGATTTCTCATGGTATGAATGAATAACACACATTAGTGGAAAAGACACATGGCATTCAACAACATGTGTAAACAAGTATGAGTATGCATTCCCACACAACATAATATATCAAGGATGCCACACAAGTTAGTTGCATGTAATAGAATGCAACAACTGAAATGAATGCTAATTCTTTAATCACAAGAATCATCTTCTTGAAATGAAATAAACATCAGGATGGATAGAAAAAGGCATTCACAATTTATCCCAACATCAAGCAAACAATTAGAAACATCACCAAACAGCATAGGGTACTTGAAAACCCACTATTCCAATGTGGGTAGTGTTGACCACCATTCCAATGTGGCAACTTGGACACCCGTATGAAACGTTCTTCATACGGTGATTGGGTACACAAAGAAAATTATTTTCGTTGTTAAGGAAAAGAGTGTGGTAGAGGTATTTGGAGTTAAGTTTTGCAGCTGGCAAACTTAATAAAGTGTGTTTAACATTTTGGTTGTTGTCGCTTAAGAGTTTCTTGAGTTTCAATGGCAATGTTTTATTCTTGTTTGTTGAGGGTTGAAAATTCGCTTCTAGTGGAATTTGTGAGCTCAATTGTGGTCTCGTCCTCTATTTTCTGAGATCTTGGCTATTTGACTCTCTCCATTGGATCTGTATAATGGAAGTTATGATATTTTCTTTACCACTGTTCTGAATTTTGGGCAGATAATTGTTAGTGTTTTCATCTGTTGTTTAGGCCACTGTTTTGGCCAAATCAAAGGATTCCACCAACTAGAGTTTCGTAGCCTGTTACGTTAAGAGTATTTGAGCACTAGTTTCAAATCATTCGGAGTTACAGATATTTAATTACGATTTTTCTCGTCTTCACGATCGGAAGGGCGATATTGGTGATTAGTTAATTCGTCATTTTGAGTTTTTGGTTATGTTGATTAGATAGAGGGTTATGGTAAAACGCTTGTAGCCACGTCATGACTTATTATTCTTATTTCGAATAAATATTTGTGTAGGCGGTGAGGCAGGGAGTGGAGAAATTCCGTCGTTGCCTCCTAACTCGTCACAGCGCGGAAGGCAAGTACATGGTAGAGTGGTGAACAATGGGTTGTTCTCCATGATCATTGTTGTTACTTATCATGCTATTTATTATGCTTTCGTTCAGCTTAGTCTTATACATGATATTGATGACCTTGAGTGAATGAGATTATGATATTGAGAAAATGAGGAGGAGATATTGAGTTAATGAGACGGACTATGTTGATGAATAAATAAAGATGTCGCATCATTTACATTCATCATGACAGGGGTTGCATGAGCCAGGTCGGTGAGAAAGTCATGTAACTATTCCGGTGAGGTCGGTGAGAAAGATACATGACTAGTCCGGAGAGCTCTAGATAAAATCCTACTTTGGTGGGGACTTCACGGGAGTGAAGGATAGAGTGTGTCATCGACGGGTGAACACTCGCTATCTGGGTATCGGTGATGAGATGCATGTGAGCATGAGCATGTTGGTGCATTCGCATATCTAAGTAAATTGTTAAATTGTGCAACTTTACCTATATGGAATATGGCTTGTTTGTTTGAGAATGACAATGGCATTAACTAAATGGGTGATGATGATAACTTTGATTATGGTTAATAAACTATTGTTTATGGCTTTATTATGTATTCTTGAGTCTTGGACTCATTCTTGCTCTATTGTTGTTTTTAGGTGACCAAAGGATGACGTTTTACTCGGGAAGGGCTAGCGCACTTGGAATCATGCACTTCACCCAATTATTTGATTCATTGGACATGAGAAACTTTTAGAATAACATGAATATTTATATCTAGGACATGATGGTATTGAATAACCATAGATGCTTGGTTTATGTTAATCTTGGTTTATTATTTTGCTATGCTCCTAGGTCTAATTTATCTGTGATTGTCATAGTGTTATGCTTGTGTTAATGCGACCTGTGGATGGGTTTTAATGTTGTTATGCTTGCTGAAATTTTATAGTAAGTTGATGTAAATTAGATAGTTATAGTAGTTTGGTAGCATTCTAAGCTCAATGTTGGGCTGGGGTGTTACAATATTCTCGACCAAATCATCTTTAAAGAAATTATAACTCCAGAGGGTTACTCATTGAAGCCAAGTCAAACCTGACAATACTCCAATGATCCCAGCTATCTCATTATTTGCTTTAACATTTAGATTACTTCACTAATCTACTCTCATTACTCTACACCGCTATATTTCACCTACACAACCTTGCAAATTACTCAACTATGATACTCCAGCAGGTTGATCAAGATTTTCATACTTTTTATAATTCTATATTCCATCGAAATGAATAAAATATCTTGGACCACATATCACTATAGGTTCTACTAGTTACAACAACGTAATCAGCCAGCTACAAAGACCAACTTTCTTTTTTAAAAACAAATCCGCTCCAAAGATTACTCCAAGAAATCAACTTATCACTCAATGCATCTCGAACAAATTGACACCTGGAGTCTCACAAAATTATTCACTTGACTACCACCGATCAATTGCCACTATACTATCTATGAGGTTTTGTAAAACAATTCCATTATTCCTTTCTTAAAAGAAGAGATAAATAACAATAATGATTTCAGCACTTAGAAAAAAAACATTTACCATTCACAGTAAACACAAGACCAAGAGCAATATTCGATTAGTAATGAACTCGGAAAACAAAAGATGAGACCACAGATAAGGGCACAAGTCCCACGAGAAGATAATATCAAACTTCAACCGATAAAAAACTAAAGCACCGCTTTTAGAAACTTGAAAAATTCTTGTGCAACCAACAAGGTTAAGCACGCTTCAATAAGCTGCAAGCTACAAAATTTGAATCCAGCCGCGAATACCTCTACTACACCCTTCCATTTAACAAATAAAATAATTTTCTTTGATTAAAACATCACTTTTCCAACTCGAGCAAACGATCCTTTAAGCTCAAATCACATGAATCACTTAATATCCGATAGAACCTTACAATACGTCACTCTGCGCAAACTAGTTTCAGATACCACATAATTCATGAACTCCTATAGGATCATGAATGCAAAACTCCAAATATTTCATTTAACCGATATTACAAAATGGCAATCAATTTACTTTCTCTCGTGAAGAATCATCACCACTCTCCCAACTCACAATCTATTGTAGACAATCTTACTAACATCAAGAATAATACACTCTTAACAAGAATTGTTATCGTCTACCCTTCCATTATAAATCCCTCCAAAATCTCATCAAATAGTTTCATACTACTTTATCATCCCATCCTCAAATTGAAAGTATTCTAATATCTTACAACCTCACTACAACAACCGCTTTAATCTAGAGAAGATCTATTACACATAATTTAAAAGGTTCTGCCAAAACTCTTTCATAAAAGATATACTATCATCTTACAATCCCACTATCATGTAAATATAGATCACATATTAAACCCCATCCATTCCTCTCTTACTGATACTCAACACCAAGCTTCATTACACAATAGTTGCATCTAGTAATTACATATGAACACTAAGTATTCACAAGGATAACTCCAAGATTAATATCCACTAATACAGTAATCCAACTGTAATACTCTGAAAAAAATAAATAAATAAATAATAATAACGTCTTTAAGGGCCTGTGTGTAATTAAATAAAATAGTACATAAAAAAAATAGAATTTCAGAGTTTTTAAGAGCTATATAAATAGATGGTGGGAATTCTAGAAACCCTAGCCATATTTTCTTTTCTCCACATGCGCCATACGACACGCCATCGGCCGCCACCAATTTCCTTGCTTGCTTGCAGTGTTGCATTGTTTGATCGCCTCCGCGTGGGCGCCATTGCCGCCGAAGCGGGCTTGGCCGAAACAAACTCTTTGCCGCGTGACGCCGCCCGAGCGAACCTGCGCCGTTCTTTTTTCCTTCGAACTTCGCCACGGCCGAAACCGCTGCGGCGCCCACCAGCCGAGTCTCCTGGCGTGGAGCCTTGCCCGGCCAGATTGAGTAGGTGAGTAAAAGGTTCGTGGCCGCTTTTTGAGACATTTTGGTGCTAGCATTAAATGCATGTTTTCCTCTGGTTTGCGGTACTAGAAGTTGGCTTGATGAGTTACACAAGTCGCATCACGGAGATAGAGATGAAATACATAATGCAAGATAGAGATTAACTAGTTTGGCTGCTAGCTTGATTAGAGTGTACTGCATGCATGTGGGCATTAGTAGTTAATTAGTTTTGTTCACATGGTTAGCTATGGTGATTAACTAATCATGCAAGGGTAGCTTAATTAGTTCTGTTAATTAATGGAGAGAGAAGAGCTAGCATGTTTGTAAGGGAAATTATTTAGCATGTTTTTAGTCGGGAAGAAATCGAAAAGTAGATGGGTTTAGTCTGATATTTTGTTGTACGATTTATTCGGATAACTTAATGACGAATTTTGGAAATCTCATCTACTAGTTAATTGTAGATAATTTCGATATATTTCTATAGCATATTTTATCATGTCGATCGGACAAGTAGAATTCGAGTTATGATTTTCGGAAGGCTGCTGTCATTGTGGTTGTCGTCTTTCGGCGCTGTTTTGGTAGACTGCGGATTAAAAATAGTAAATAGACTAATTAGAGTTTTTGATCTACATGAAAGATGTATATAATTGTCCAATGGTTCTGTAGAATCTGAGAACGCGAATTTTGGTTGAGTAAAACAAAAGTTATGAAATTAGGAAGACCTGCTGTTCCGAAGCGGACAGATCGGTTTTCTGG
Organism: Hsuehochloa calcarea; assembly: GCA_036346395.1. Taxonomy (NCBI): domain Eukaryota; kingdom Viridiplantae; phylum Streptophyta; class Magnoliopsida; order Poales; family Poaceae; genus Hsuehochloa; species Hsuehochloa calcarea. Next base: position 23,935,281 of record CM070598.1, on the reverse strand, counting down.
GCTAAAAAAACAGAGGATTAGATGATTTAATTAGAAGTCTTTGTAATCTAAGAAAAGGAGGGGAATTTTGTGTAGAATCCAGAACTGGGTGGTTTGTTGTGATCGGACTTTTGAGTCAAAAGTTGCGTTCGTTTTAGTACCAAGACAACAATGGGTAACTATTCGGTACCGGAGTAGCGTGGTATATTTGGGGACGTGTAGGAGCGATGTCGATTGATTGTTGTTCTTATGATGCTGTAGCTTGTATTGAAATTTGAATATTTAATGTAGGAGAGGCGTCGTACTTGTTGCCATCCTCTAGTCAAATCGTGCGTCGCAACTAGTAAAGGCAAGTGCATGGTAAACAGCGATCAATGATTGATCATTGTGATTCTTTATCTTTCAGTACCATTATTGTTGTGCTTTTATTTTATTTAATTGCAAACAATGGAATGACATGGTTATATCTTTGTTGATAAACATGATGAAAAGTTGGATATGATGTTTATGATGGAGTTTGCATGTTTGCATTCATAAGCATCTTTGCATATGAGCAGGTGATCATGAATGATCACAACTCCACGGGAGTGGAGGAGGTCCCCGATCCTTATGGAGGAACGGGCTTGAGAGTGAATGTTGTCGCGAGCATTCACTCATGCTATACCGGTATACGCGAAAGAAGTGCATGTGGACATGTAGATTAGATTTGCATTGATACATGAGATTAATGGATGTGAATCAAAGAGAAGATAACTGCATGGGAATATCAATAGAAGTACCTGTGATGATAATTAAGTTATTGAATGCTGTTGATTTATTATTGTCCGTTGTTTATGGATGTGTTTGCTGAGTCGTGGACTCACCCTTGCTCTTTTGTTGTCTTTAGGTGATCCTCGAGGGCGCCGTAACTGAGAGCGAGTAGAGCACATGGACAACACATGATCATTTGCCATAAGAATCTTTTCATTCAATATTGGATTACTCTTGGACATGTTAGAGGTTGAATAAAGTTTAGGACAACGTTTTGGACTAGACTATTTGTTTTAATGATTTCGATTCATTGGTTGGTGCTATCTTGGACTATTTACCTGGTTATATTCCCCTTGCTTATTTATTATCATTTGATCCATAATTATGCATGTTCTTTTGTGATCCATGGACATGTTTATCGTTGTTTCCTTGCTGTAATTTTATAGTGTGTCGATAATTATTAATTTAGAGAGTAGTTAGTGGCATTCCAGGCTCAGTGTTGGGCTGGGGTGTTACACCAACACCTTCTGAATTTAACCATCCTAAACTATTAGATTAATCTATTGAGACCCGTTGATCCAATTTATCCCAAAAATTTTACCAAAATTTTCTCTCTTAATGATCAACCAGTTCATCAAAGTTCCACGCCTCTTAGTAACTCTATCGATTCCAATTAGGAATAGCCCTACTCATAAACACAGTTCATCAAGAACTACAAGAAGACAACATCAACTTATTCGATTTCACTTCCAAGGATACTAGTTTAGATTAATTATGCTCCACACGATTGACCCAACTGGATACCTCATGTCTTATTAATGAACTTCCATGTCTACCACCTCTCGCTTAAACATAACAAGACATCATAAATGGGTATTAACACTTCTTTTCATAAAAGTGAGGCGTTTAACGTCAACACCCAAATTAATCCAAAAGAAATATGTAGGGTCAAAGCTCTACACACTACAGAACTTGCAAAAGTTTATTTTCCATTACCCAAAACACCAAGCAAATACATGAGTCATGTTTTCCAATAAGAAAAATAGAACAACAATGGAAAAATCAATCATTTTCCAATAAGAAAAATGGAACAACAATGGAAAAATCAATCTCGCTAATGAACAATGTTCACAAGTAGCAAAAGCAACTCAACAGTCGAAAGATGCCATAATTGCTCTATAAAACAAATGGAGACCAAGTGAAGACCCAACAAATACCTTGTAACCAATATCCCAAGTAGATTCATCGACCGCAACTATACCCATAATTGGCCTAAATCAAGCACAAGGAAGAGAACAACTTTTCTAAAGAAACTCATGCTCAATACCTGTAACAATGGTGCTCGGGATAACCACTTCACTATTCTCATACCACGAACGGTGGTGTAACCTGGCAAAGCTAAGGGTCACAACCACGTCCTCTACCTCCCAACAGCAACTATCATCACATATAACATTCATAATAATCAAATCATAAGTATTCATAATCAATTCATAACATCAATGATCAATGCGACATAATAAAAACGTAAATGCAATGCTTTGCCTATTTTCATACTACTGTGCACCAATGTGTCAAATTTTAAGTTGATTAGCCATTAATAAATTTTAATCAATCTATTCACCACGGATCTAAACTCCGCTCTGATACCAACTGTAACATCCTGGCTATGCGGAAGCCAAGATGCAACCTGAATTACTAACACCAAACAACACTATAAATTTTTCTCAACAAATCAACATCTAATGATAGTTAAACTTCATCACAAAATAATTCTAAAAAATTAATTAACATATTTTCAGCAAGGATTTAAGTACCAAATTCCAATATATAACATTTCATTCAAGTGGAACGTTATCAAGAATACGTCTGGATATTTTAAACCATCAACTAGCAATAACATCAACAATGAGGAACTAAAGGAACCACAACCTAATCAATTATTACAATTCCAAAAGGAATGAATCATGTGTGGAGTAAAGTACTTCTCAAGTGCAAAATTACCATGTCCTACTTTCTCCCAAAAGTATGCCGACATCAACATTCACATAAAATATTAAATAAACAAGCGGGAGTCCAAGACTTAGCAAATACAATTTAATAACACAGGAAACATCGAATCAATACAGTTCATTTTCAATATATTATATTCATAATAAAATGCTATGCAATTGATGCAAATATGAATATAAAATCCATTTCTCTTCTGCATATACCGGTATAGCCAGTGATACACCCGTCGGTGTTCACTCGGGCCCGCATTATCCAAAATGCAGGGTTCCAAGGCCCGTATGAAGAATCTTTCATACTGGGATCTAGTTGCCCATAATGAAATTATGGGGACCTCAATACCCACTCCCGTGGGTAATACATGAATGAAATGAAAGGAATGCATTTTCTCATAGTAACAATTTGATAGCACCAATGAATGGAATCATGTAAAGAATTGAAATACTCATAATTTATAATAAATTAACCATATCATAATCATATAACTGGATTGAATAACAACCATACAATATGATCAAATTTGTACTTACCTTTCGCATTGCAACACGTTGGATTGTACGGAGGGTGTAACTAATCCCGAGATCTCTCCCCCTACAATAAGTAATTTACTCAAAACAAAATTTTGACAAGAGAAAACAACGCTAATCGCAACGTTGTAATCCGCACTCCCAAGTACCCATACTACACACAATTAATCTACTCCCGCAAAACAATGAACTAACAGTGATTCAAAACCAGACAGCGATGTTATAAAATACGTATCTCCAAATCTACTTATCTTAAAAATTCATTTTTCATCTCTCTGAAAAGCTTATGAAATTTTCTACAGAAGTCTAGTTGGTGATATTATCAAATTTTGTATCTAACTAATGTTAACAGACAGAAGAAAAACAATGAGAGAACTGTCCGACATTCTGGATAGCAAACTTAAAATGCCTATAACTTTCACTAGGATGATCCAAAAATTCTGTTCTTTATTGTAAGCCAGAGAAAACCCAATTTGAAGATGACTAGGGAAAACTCTAATTGGTAGCCGATCGGATAATCGGTGACACAACTTAAACTATAGGTTGCGTAGCTCCCGGGAGAGATCATGGAGATGAGATCATCTCCCAGGGGCGGCACAGTGGAAGCTGTGGAGCGGCGGCTAAGGAGCGGCACCGCTCTAATACCATGTAAGCGAGGAAACCGAGGCACCATACTGTCTAACATTTATCAATCTAGAAAGCTACGAGAATTGCCTACAAAATTTGTGTTAGTGGACAACCCTGATTCGGCCATTAACAGATACTAATTTGCCAGTTTCCACGACTGCTATAATTTGATAGGGATTCTGGAGAGCAATCATTGCGAAATTCATAACTCACAAACCACAACTCCAAATAACGTGATCTCGGATCCTACATAACTTAACGAAATAACCTACAATTCTCTAGGAGACCAAAAACTGTAATTTCGCATTGATCTAAACCAAAACTACCGAATAACATAGCTACAGATTCGTGAATCACAATCAGCAGGAACACTAATACGCTAATCGACAACAATCGCTTGGAGAAGAAATGAACAAAACAACTATGAGTTGAGAATCACCCTTGAAGACACAAATCCGCTGAAAATTCCCACAAGGATCACCTCTCCCCTTTCTTCTCTCTCTCCTCCACCTTCCTTTGGCTGGCAGCAATGGAGGAAGCACCACCAAGGGGGAGGATAGAAATGGAGTGCAAGGGGAGGAGGTGCTGGACCAGGGCTCCAATGGAGAGGGAGATTGGCGGCTCTAGGGGGGAGGAGGCATAAGGAGGGAGGGGATCTAGGGTTTCAGCTCCCCCCTTTTCCCACTTGGCCGGCCCCCTCATGGGTCTCCTGGGCTAAAGGCCCGAGACCCAGGTTCTCCGTACTTTCTTTCTGTGCAGCAAACACTTCGGAGGTCATAACTTTCTCTCCTGAACTCGGAATGGAGTGATTCTTATCTTCAAATTTAGCTAACTCATAGTAATTCAACTTTTTATTTGTGCAGTTTTTCTGAAAATATTTTCTTCATTATGAAATTTTCCTTGGAAGTTGACTTAGTTGCGGACCTTGCCTCTCTGTGCAGCCAGCCTTGAGGGCCCCATATCTCAAACCTTGGAACTCCAAATTAGGTCAATGAGGATTCTAAATTGGACTATGGAAAGAGATATACAACTTTATAGTTATGAAGTTTTCCATTCGAAGCCATTCTAGTTGCGAAAATTACGTTGCAAGATGACTACATATTATGTTCTGATTCTGTGCGAGGCAAATAAGGAATCACTCAATCTCCTTATATTCTCTATAAATAAACGATATATTACATAATCATGGTATTCTACAGCTCAATTCGTAAATCCATTCCATCCGTTGCTATTTTAGTATATCCTGTCAACTTTCACGCAATAACAAAACAATGTAACAAATCATAAGCTTGTTGTACAAACACAGGAGCAAGGAATATGCTGCATCTTGCAGTGCAATGTTCCTTCTCAGTTCATACTTGCAGAATAAAAACGGAGATTTGCTACTGAGCCTATTATTTATTGGATACACAACCTAACAATTTAGTTCACACAAATCTATCTGTAGACTGAGAAGCATCTTTCAAGTAGACCGTCCCCATCTTGGATAGTTGTCCCAGTCTTCTCCTTGGCACCACTTACACTTCAAACTAGGATGGGGTCCCTCGAGACTTGAACCTATGTGAACGTGATTTCTACGACTTGCGTGACACGGCCGGAACCATAATTCGTTCGAAAAAAAATCAGAAATATTTGAATTTAGATGAATTACATCATAAATTTGATTTTGGATAAAATTCGTCCAAATTTCAACTCTAGATTTCGTTCTGTTTGAAAACCCAACCAAAATTTAAGTGATTTCGACCCCAAACGAATTTTTTTCGAAAACAGAATAAAGTTCCTGAGTGGGACCGTCAGGCTGCCCATGATTTGGCCAAGCACTGTGCCTATGGCTATGGTATATGTGTCTCCGTATTTGTATTTATCCTTGCAAGTTGCAAACTTGCAAATTTGCAATGTACATTGGGTTAGCTAAATAAATTAAACAATCAGGGAGTATTAAATACAACTATACAAGTCTACAGATGAAACAAGAAAGTATAGTATTCCATTCAAGTGGGTATAGGGTTGTCTTAGTTCTTGACTGGTGCAGAAAGCAGCTACAGAGAAATAGCGTTGCGACTTATTAAAGAAACAAGTCAGTCTCCAAGGAATATTCCGAGGCAGGCTGCTTCTGCTTAAAAGCACATCAACACTTCACGAGAAAGCTAGGGAAGACAGGGAAAGAGAAAGACTCCTCTTTTGAGTAGTCGAGGTTTTTAACTCTGATTGGGGCAGGAGGACAAGGAAAGGAAGGAGGCAGAAGCATGGCTTCCCTGTGTAAGATCAAATTCTTCACTTTTTCTCTTCTATAGTTCCCTTTCTTTCTTCTTCATGGCACCATCAGTTTACCTTCTCTATGATATAAAGCTTCTCCTTTTCTCTTCCATTGCTCTTCTTGGCAGCATCAGTTTTATCTGAACCTTTGGTATGTGTTTATGAAATACACAGTATTTGAATCAGGAATGCTCATGGAGTAATTCATATATTTTCCCTAAGTTAGCACTGGTGTACCCCCCCCCCCCCCCATATAAGCTCTAGTTCATATGATTCTGATGATTTGATTCATGGCAATATGATTGTCAGAACAATTAGCTTCAATTTCTTTTTTACTAGAATGAGAATGGAGCATTCCTTTTTTGTTTAACTGAATATCTCTGAATAGTTCCTTAGTTTCAAGATACTGTTAATTGATCGCCATCTTTTCCTTGAAAAAAATTGAATGCCTTCTTTGACAGGGCACATCTATATGATTGTCCTTGTACTACTTTTTGGAGGATCTGATGGCAATCCAGCTGTCCCTCACCAGAGTCAGCTGAATGTAAACCACAAGAAGCCACTACAGACATTCAGACCTTACAACATTGCCCACAGGGGTTCAAATGGCGAAATACCCGAAGAGACCGCGGCGGCCTACCTGGTAACTCACAATTTAGTCCTCAATCACTGCACGTCGAATATCGCCCTTGTATCTGCAACAAAAACAAAGGCTTGGAAACGACGAAGTATAGACGGATATATTTTGGTGACACATGAAACTCAACTGTAGTATATTAGTTTACAATATCCAAGTAAACTATAATATATAAATCTATGATAACACAATCACATGTGCAACCATAATAGCAACCTCTTGGAGATCACATCCATGAGATTCTCTGAAGACTGAAACGCAATATCTTAATACAAATTCTTGAAGACATGCATTGGTTCTTGCAGAGGGCTATTGAAGAAGGTGCAGACTTCATAGAGACTGATATACTTGCATCAAAGGATGGGCATCTGATATGCTTTCATGATGTAACCTTGGATAACACGACTGATGTCGCTAACCGTACAGAGTTTGCCGACAGGAAGAGAACTTATGAAGTCCAGGGAGCAAGTATGACTGGATGGTTTGTTGGTATGTGAAATTGTGACCACCTTCTTCTGTTTCTATTTCTAACATTTGTTGCTGTCAATCTACTGGTAACTTTTGGAGTTTTGTTTACTTCCAGTGGATTTTACTCTTAGTGAACTGAAATCACTGAGGGTGAAACAACGCTACAGTTTCAGGGATCAACAGTATAACGGTACTTTGCCTCTGTTTCTTAGTTTCGTACTTTTATTGCATTCTACTGCCTTAAATACTACTCATGATCATCTTTTAAAAAAAAGAATTAAAAAACCTACTCATGTTACTCTCAGTTTGTTATAATCTACATATACTCTTGTGGCATGTAATGCAGATGTCTTGATCTTTATTAATTATCTACACATGCCCTTGTAAATACAAAGCCCTATTTCATTGGAATTGCTAATAATGTTCTGCTGCATTGCAGGGAAGTACCAGATTATAACATTTGATGAGTATATCTTGATTGCACTTTATGCTGACAGGGTAGTTGGAATATACCCAGAGATCAAGAATCCCATTTTCATCAACCAGCACGTAGGTGACATCAACCACTAAATCCTGAGAACAAGTTGCTTACTTATGCAATGAAAAACCCTAAGTCGACACATTTCCTGAACAATTCCACAATATGATTATTGAATAATCATGTAGGTCAAGTGGTCAGGTGGAAAGAAGTTTGAGGACAAGTTTGTCCAGACACTAATGAAGTATGGTTACAGAGGCGAATACATGTCTGAAGATTGGCTGAAGCAGCCACTTTTTATCCAATCCTTTGCTCCAACTTCACTCATTTACATCTCAAACATGACAAACTCTCCGAAAGTGTTACTAATAGATGACATTTCAATTCCAACCCAAGATACCAACCAGGTAAAGCTAGCAGTTAGCACTGACGATTTCTTCTTCTGTGAAATTTATGACCACACCTTGTTTTCAAAGTCACTTTCCAATGTGCAGTCATACTATGAGATAACTTCGAATGGCTATCTTGCGTTCATAAGGAAGTATGTAGTTGGGATTGGGCCATGGAAGGATACAATTGTTCCCCCGAAAAATAACTACTTAGGTCCCCCAACCGACCTTGTCGCACGAGCACATGCTCTGAATCTTCAGGTGAGTGATGTTAGATGACAATCGTACATTTTCTATCTACTGCACATATGTTGGGAGTCCCTCAAGTGAGTGATCTTAGATGACAGTGCCATCATAAATCATGATGTATTGCAGGTGCATCCGTACACTTTCCGAAATGAGTACTCGTTCTTGCACTTCAACTTCCATCAAGACCCTTATGGTGAATACGAGTACTGGCTCAATGAGATCGGTGTCGACGGGCTGTTTACTGATTTCACCGGTAGCCTGCACAGGTACCAAGAATGGACAACTCCATACAATAAGAAGGAAAAGAACGCAGAGGCACTCTTGCACGAGATCGCCTACATGCTGAAGGATGATGGATACTAAGTTTAGGTTGCAAAGTCTATATACTGTCCTTGTCCAGATTTGTTTCATATTATTGTCACCAACAAGAAAAAGGTACTGTTACCATTCTCTGTAATTGTTACCAATAAATCACGGAAATGCTAATCGTAGAGCATCATAAAGTTTGATAAACCTTCAGAAAGCATGAAAATATTGCAGTAGTTCAAATGAATAAATGCATATCTGTCCAAAAAACATGAATGCATTTACGAAATACCATGTTTGTGTCATCTGTTCTAAACTCCAAATAATGGGAGTAGGTTGGGTACGAAATGATATGGTAAGGCCCTGTTTGGAAGAACTATAGCTTTTTTGAGAAGCTGTTTTTTGGTTTTCTGAGCTGAAAAGCAGTTGTAGAGAGACCGTTTGAAAGTCTGGTTTTTTTTGTTGAGCTGACTTACTGCTTCACCTTTGAAATAAGGATGAAATATCTTAAATACCCTTAAAGGTTCTGAAGACATGTTTATGTGCTGATTTAGTGTAGATATCATTATCTTTATTCTTTTTTGCGAAAATATCGATAAAGTATACCTCTGACATAAGCTACTACTTGTTTATTTGCTAAAAAAGCCAAAATATCACTGATTTCCTACTTTGTTTCGTACATAATTTCTCAATATTTTTTTTGCAATGATTAAAATTGAAAATTATTAAAGAATTAACATAGGAGAATGTAACTAGAAGTGCACCACATTGCAATTCTTGCTTCAAAGAAAATAACTTTATTTCTTCGCAATATTCATAGGTACAATTGAAATATTAGACACCAGGAGTAGGGGAAAAAAATACAAATTACAATATAAAAGAGATAAATTGCAGCAAGCAAAATTACTGCACAAGTGCAACTAAAATCTAAACTATTCTCCACTTAGGCAAAATTGTAGTTCATACATACACACTACACACAAAGAATATAGTTAGTCGGTTAGGTTGCTTCCATAAGCTAAATAAATGGCGATCTCCTCTTTAGTGTACACAATGCACACAATGCCTCAGAGTTAGGGATCAAACAAACCGAAAAAAACACACATAATGCAGAACCATACATAGTAGAAATTAAGTTTAGCAACATTCCTCTTCTAGCATCCATATTTACAGATCAACAAAACACTACTAGTTGTAAGTAGCAACAACCACCACCAGTCATCACAAAACTTTTCTTAACAAGTGTTAATGAAGCAGAGCTAGCTAGCTAGCTTACCACTGCTCCTACTTATTACTCCACTTCTATTAACTACAAGTCTGCTCATACCTAAAAACATCACAAATTACTCCATAAAAAACTAGTATAGAAGCAGTAGTAGAACAGGATCATATAGGAATACCTCTGAACAAAACTAGAGTTAAAGATGGTTGCTATGAAGAAATTAGGGATAACTGCATGTAATGCTTCAATCAGGAGAAGATAACTGCCCACTAGAGTTCTTGTATTTACCAAAATGATATGCATTGCAAGCTTTTACTTTGAACCAAACTAGGCTTTATGCCCTTCAATCAAAGAAAAAGAGAAGGCCTGAGTAAACTATGGAAGAAAACAAGCGTTCAATGTTCATCAAAATCACATTTGTGTTAATCAATTCCAAACCAAAGGGAGCGGCGGCCGGCCACCACTGGGAATGGAGGGCAGCCGCGACAGGGCGGCGGGGGCGGGCGGGGGCGGAGCAGCCGGCGGGAGGGGGTAACAGGGCGGCGGAGGCGACGTCGTCGGGAGGGAGGCGGACAGGAGCCGCAGGCGGAGCAGCCGGCGTCGGGAGGGAGGCGGAGGGGAGGGGAGGCGGCGGGCGGAGGGGGCTGGCGGCAGGGGAGGCAGCGGGGGAGCAGCCGGCGTCGGGAGGGAGTCGGACAGGAGGCGGAGGCGGAGCAGCCGGCGTCGGGAGGGAGGCGGAGGGGGAGGGGGAGGCGGCGGGCGGAGGTGGAGGGGGAGCAACCGGTGTCGGGAGGGAGGCGGAGGCGGAGGGGGCTGGCGGCAGGGGGAGGAGGCGGGGGAGCAGCCGGCGTCGGGAGGGAGGCGGAGGAGGAGGCGGCGGGCGGAGGCGGAGGGGGAGCAACCGGTGTCGGTCGGGAGGAAGAGGCGGAGGGGGCTGGCGGCAGGGGGAGCAGCCGGCGTCGGGAGGGAGGCAGAAGGGGAGGCGGAGGCCGGGGGGGGGACGTGGCGGAGAGGGAGGGGGAGCAGCCGACGTCGGGTGGGAGGCGAACGGGAGTTGTGAGGGGACGTAGAGGCCAGCGTCGGGAGGTAGGCGGAGGGAGGTGGGAGAGAGAGATGCAGGTTGTTTTGACGGTACTTTGTGGGTAATCTTCACTAATTTTTAGGGTTAATATTTTAACTTTAAGTACTACTAGTTTTTTAGAAGCAGTTGGCTTTAAACCCCCTCACCAAACATGGCCTAAATATCTTCAGCTCGTTTCCTTTGTTGCATTGTAGCTAGTTTGAGCGTAGAAATTGACCTAGGATCAACGGTCACTTCCTTACTCTACTAAAATTAAACATTTTTTTTGGTATTCGAAAAGGGTTAACAAAAAGACTAATTTGAGTGTGAGAACGACGGAGGTGGGGGAGAGATTCAATACAGATTATTTAAACAACAAAAATAATAACATTTTTTGATTGTGTCGTCTAATACTCTGATACCCCTTCTTATGCGTAACAGTCTCATATCGCATCAGAGTTTGTGAGAAACGACACAAGTACGCACGGTATCAACAACAAAGTAGATGAATCTTATATAGAGAACCAAATAACAGTGACGAAATAATCATGACGAGAGAGAAAAATTTAGCGAAGCCAACCGCAAATCCCTTAAACATAACCTTAAAAGTGTGCAGGGGATTGTTGCTCTCTCACAACCCTCTTGAACCTTTTAGGACTATCGAATCCTTGCCTTATACAAGAATGTAGTACTAAAGAATAACTTAGCATCTAATACTCTTGTGCATCTCTTTTTTTGGATTAGTTGGTTTGTGGCTTATTTTCTCCATGACCACCCATCATGACTTTATATAGTACCCCCTAGTTCTCATCCAAAAGAAAGTAGGAATCCTAGTCATATTAAGATTAATACAGGACCCCTTGTAGCACACTTCTCCAAATCCTAATTGATTAGGATATGAGTCACACATACTTAACAATTTTCACCTTGCCTCTTATCTGTTGAAATCACCGTGCTCCTCCAAGAACTCGCTCTAAATCGACTCTAGCTTTTTTGTTTTTTTCTTTTCGTTTTGTTTTTTCTCCCACCTTTGGGAGTGCTCCTGCCACGAGGGCTCATGCACATCACCGCAATATGCGTGTATGTATCCGGACTAGCCCACCAGGATCCGCCACCAGAGAGCTCTTTTGTTGTATAGTTTGGCTAACCACACCTCCTGTTTCTACAACCCTCATGTCATAGGTTTGTACCGCCTCCGAGCTCCACCTGCTCACCGGTACCTCATGGTTGTCTTCCTTCTTCCAACAACTTGCACATTCGCCTTTGTGTTTGCTAGATTTTGCAATCGTCTTTGTTGTTCTGCACATAACTGCATATGAGATATGAATACCTACCGTTGACGACACGGTTTCCTTCTGTTGGACCGAAAAGGCGACTAGAGGGGGGTGAATAGGAGCACGCTCACTTTTTCACAAATAATGGATTCAACAATTTCACTACAGTAGCTATGGAAGCTATGAAGATCAGTATATCAGTACAGCGGAAGACTAATATTGAATCCAATATAAACCCCTAAGCAATACGACAAAAACATCAAAGATTACAGCGAATCAATACCCTGCCGGTCGGACCGCTGTCTAACTGGCGGTCGGACCGATTTCCTGCCGGTCTGACCGGTGGGACACGACGGTCTGACCATCGGGCTCCAGAACAGAAAAACAGCCCGGTGACGAAGTTGTAAATATATAAAACTTTTGATCTACAACTCTAAACTTGATAAAACTTGGGACACACCTTCTCTATGATATCAGGAAGCTACTCCAATCGAATATTGTGATAATTCTTAGAAAAATAAAGATCCTTTTCCGTTTGAGATGAGAAAGATGCAAAACCGTGTCAAAACGAAAACTAGGTCAAAGCTCTTGCTGTAGGTGATTGATAATCAAGATGAACCTAGATAGATTCCCACACGTCACAGCAAGCTAGATCACGTGAAGAAACCAAGCAAAAATTCACAGATCAAAGAAAGACCCAAAATCATCAAATAGAGAGAAAGAACGTAATGAGACAAAACATTGATCAAACTTTCCTTTGATTGATTGATATGATATGGGCTTACAGCCTCTCCATCAATGAAGGACAATGCTCAATCCAAGAGCACGAAAATCACATCAAACTATCATGAACTCTAGCCTCCACAAAAGCTCTCCCTAAGAAAATTAGGGTTTACAAGAATTGCAAAAAAGACGAAGCGAAGGTGCAGCCACCTCCCACTCCTATTTATAGTGGAGGCTTAGACCTTCTAGAAGTTTGACTCGATTGGGCTCTCGTTAAGGCCCAAAACAAATGGGAAAGTATGCACGCATTTTAATGCACCGTCTTTAACACCTCTTGACCTAACTAGCTACACCTTGCGCCATCTTGCGCCTCGAATTAGCTAATAGGTCACCCTAGTCCATCTTACACCACGCTTGAGTACATTGACCTCACCCGGCATCGTCGATCGTTCTGGACCTCAGCTCTCCAAGCCTAGTCCGTTTCATTCTTGTCGTTGACTGTCGTTGACCACCAAGCAACATGCACAACAATATACAAGTAAATCAAATTTGGGAATAAGTTCTTCACAACTTGACCCATGTTAGTCAAAACATGCAACATATATGCCCTGAAACTCATGACTTTGACCTAACAACCGAGAATCGCCGCCACGACGGGCGACGAACCAAGTAAAAACCGATCAGACCGCCCCTCGGGTCGGTCGGACCGCCCACCCTGACTGGTCTGACCGCCAGCTATTGGCCGGTCGGACCGCCAGTAATGACCTAGCCGATTTTCAACCTATGAAAACCAAAACCTACTGGAAATTTCAAACCAATAGAACTTTTGACTGGAGACTTCAAAAATTATGAGACCAAGTACAATAGAATCCCCTCTCTTGCCTACACCTTCTATTTTTGGCTCAGCTCAATTCAACACTTTTTGACGTTGACCGGTCCGACCGCCGCTTATGGCCGGTCGGACCGATTTGGGACCGGTCTGACCGCCGGCTATTGGCCGGTCAGACCAGTTCAGACCTGATATAACTGAACCTTTGCCGAAAACACGTGAACCGACAAACCGTAAACGCCATTGCCAATTACCACATCATCCTAAGATCTGGAGCATATCCACATGACATCCACAATCTCCCCCTTGATGAACACATTGGCAGTAATCCAGAAAATGTAATTTGAAGGTTTGAAAAGTAAAATACTTTCGTTTTTGCACAAAGACACAACTTGGTCCATAAGCAAGAAAAAGCAATGAAAATGACCAAGCTGGCGTCAGAATAGCATAGGCATGTGAGATAAGGCAAAAGAAAGTATAAAAACTTTGATTTCCAGAAAAGAGTCAAAAATCTCACTTAAGGTCCGTATGAGAGAACAATTGTTCAATTGACCTATGATCGTTGTGAGGATTAATAAATGCAATTCAAGTTCAGAAGAATCAATAAGAAATAAAAATGCAATTCAAAAACTCCCCCTCACTATGATCCTCAGATTTTTAGAAAATTTCAAATTCAATGAAAGAACAATTGTTCAATTGACCTATGATCATTGTGAGGATTAATAAATGCAATTCAAGTTCAGAAGAATCAACAAGACAATAAAAATGCAATTCAAAAACTCCCCCTCACTATGATCCTCATATTTTTAGAAAATTTCAATTTATCCCCCTTTGTACAATAATGATATAGTTTCTCCCCCAACATTGAAATATCTTCTCCCCCTTTGACAATGGAGTCATCAAGGAATCACGTCTTCCTCTCATCCAGAGATAACAAATACAGAATAAATAAAGAAGCATAAGAAGGAGTATGCATGAAGTGCAATGCAGTAGCTTTATTTTTTTATTTTTCAATTTTTTATTACAAGAAGCTTTGGAGATTACCTAAAAGAACAAGCTAGCATCCCTAATATTGCACAAACAACATATCAAGCCTAACAACGCTAACAAGATCATGATAAGACATATATATCAAAGCTAAGCACGAAGGCTCAAAAGTAAAGCAATAGATTTGATCAATTTAAGCAAAGCTTCAAATTCAGCAAGTTCATCAACAGGGATCCTAAAGTGAAACTAGCCATGTCAAAATGTCAAAGTGAGATAAAAAATCTGACAAAGACCACATTAAGAGTCAATCAGGTCCTGTATTGAATCATTTTGCTCAAATTTCTCAAAAGCCCATTTGTCAACAGTTTTCTCATTTGCACTTAATAGTGAAGTTGACTAATGATCTAACTTAGTGACAAGATCCTGGACTAGGAGCCATCCACAAACTCATCCTAAGCTTCGACCAGAAGTTGATTAAAGGTATATCTTAGTGAAGAAGATTCTGGAGTAGGAGCCATCCACAAACTCTTCCCAAGCTTCTACTAGGGCGACAAATCTTGAGGTTCATGTTATTTCTGACAAGCAGTCCTCGTGAGATCGTCTGGATCATCAAACTATCTCCAAGTTCATGTCTTTGACAAGCAGTCTCGTAAAAATAGTTTGGCACAATTTAAGCATAAGACAATCTTGATTTTTCATGTTTCACTAGAGCAATTTTAGAATCTCAAGAACACAAGAAGGTCAAGTAATGGTCAATTTTAGATTCAAGAGCTAACAAAGCAATTCTGACAGGGCCAATGTCACAAAAGGAGCACTAATTGCGCAACTAGCTAAAACATCCATAAATTACAATTTTTAGTTTGAGTTGTTTTTAGAGTTCTAGCTCATACAGCAAAGACTTATCTGTATATGTGAAAGCATGATAATTCTAGCAAGTCAAAGAACTAGACATGGCATTGAGCAAGAATAGAAATACTAAAGCTCCAAAGGGTAATAGGCAAAGCTTCATCAATTTTATTACATTGTATCTTTTTGGATACCACTTGATGGATTTTTCATACCACTTGGTGGATTTTTCATATGAATGCAATATGATACAATGAGATGCAATAAAAACCTAAAATCCTAAAAAGTTCAAAAAGATCGATAAGTTCAGAAAAGAACAAGAAAAGATCAAAAGAACAAGGTAAGATCAGAAAAGATCGAACTCCCCCTCAAACCAACCCATAGGGATAAATTACCCCTAACTCGCTTCTCAAGGTGGCAAACCTAGTTGGGGTTAAAGGCTTGGTGATGATATCAGCCAGTTGAGCCTCAGACTCCACAAAGTGTAGCACAATATCACCTTTGTCGACATGGTCTTTAAGGAAGTGATAGCGAATGTCTATGTGCTTGGTCCTAGAGTGTTGCACAGGGTTCTTAGCAATATTAATGGCAGAAGTGTTATCACAGAAAAGAGGAACACTAGCAAAATTTAACCCATAATCCTTAAGAGTGGTTACCATCCACAAAATCTTACTACAGCAACTAGCAGCACTACACATTCAGCTTCAGCAATGGATTGTGCAACAGAAGACTGCTTTCTAGAAGACCAAGAAACAAGAGAAGTGCCTAGGAAGTGACAAGTGCCTGAGGTACTCTTCCTATCTAGCCGACAGCCCGCAAAATCATAATTAGAAGACCCCCGAATGGACAAAGATGAAGAACATGAATACCAAATGGCGTACAGAAGAGTAGAGTGTAAATACTTGAATATGCGCTAAACGGCTTGGCGATGGAAAGTCCTCGGAGACGCTTGAAACCTCGCACAGAGGCAGACCGTGAAGTGGATGTCCGGTCTCGAGACCGTCAGGTACAGAAGGGAGCCGATCATGCTGCGGTACTCACGTTGATCCACGGCTTCTCCTTCCTCATCTGTATAAAAAACAGTCGAAGTTGTCATGGGAGTGGAGATTGGCTTGCAGTCACTCATGTCGAAACGTTTGAGCAAGTATTTAGTATACTTCGTCTGATGGATGAAGATCCCTTCCTTGCATTGCTTGATTTGAAGCCTCAAAAAGTAATTGAGCTCTCACATCATACTCATCTCAAATTCCCTGGACGTAGTCTCAGAAAAGCTGAAAACAAGAGCATGAGAAGAACCACCAAAGATAATATCATCAACATAAATTTGAGCAACCAGGAAGTCATTACCACGCCTAACAATAAACAAAGTCTTGTCTACCTTACCCATCTCAAAGTCATTCTTAAGTAAAAAGGTCTTAAGTCTATCATACCAGGCTCTAGGGGCTTGCTTAAGGCCATATAAGGCTTTGGATAGCTTGAATACATGATGTGGATACTTGGGATTCTCAAAGCGTGGGGGTTGCTTAACATAAACTTCCTTCTCTATGAAACCATTTAAAAATGCACTTTTAACATCCATCTGATATAATCTAAAGCCCTTAGATGCAGCAAATGCAAGCAGAATGTGAATGGCTTCTAGTCTAGCAACAGGAGCAAAAGTCTCATCAAAATCCAACCCCTCAACTTGGCTAAAACCCTGAGCTACCAACCTAGCCTTGTTTCTAATTACAGAACCATCCTCATTTTGTTTGTTTTTAAAAACCCAGCGGGTTCCTATAACATTATGGCCACTAGAAGATTCTACTAGGTTCCAAACTTTATTCCTCTCAAAATTATTTAACTCCTCATGCATGGCATTAACCCAGCTAGAATCTGATAATGCATGTGATATATCGCGGGGTTCAAAAGAAGCAACGAATACAGAGTGAGAATAGAGATTTGGATCAAGATACCTGGTGCGAGTGACTCGCTCATGAAGATTTCCAATTATCTGATCCGGAGGGTGCTGCCTTCGAATGTTAAGTGGTGCACCCGGAGAAGAAAGCATCTTTTCAACCTCCGCAGGTACTGCTGATGATGACGATGCAGCAAGAGCCTCATCTGAAGGCGAAGTAGTCACGACAGGTTCTTGTGCTGGAATAGGAGCGTCAACAGCAACAGGTGGAAGAACATCAAACCCTTCGTCGTCTTCCTCTATGAATATGCTCTCTGTCACCTGTATATCACCTGAAATATCTGATCTAGCTCCAGAGCTAGTCTCATCAAAAGTGATATTGCATGTCTCCTGAACAAGGTTAGTTTCAGCATTAAAAATCCGAAAATCCCTCAAATGTGCAGGATAACCCAGAAATAAACCATCAAAAGTTCTTGACTCAAATTTATCTAGATTTCCTATTTTGAGAATAAAACATTTAGATCCAAAGAGTCAAAAGTGCGAGACAGAGGGTTTTCTACAAAATCGAAGCTCATAAGTAGTCTTGCCCAAAGAAGGTCTCACAAAGACACGATTAGCAATATAGCAAGCAGTAGCAACAGCTTCGCCCCAAAACCTCCTCGGTGTGCTATACTCATCTAGTATCGTCCTAGCCATCTCGACTAGGGTCATGTTCTTCCTTTCCACAACGCCATTTTGTTGAGGGACGTGTGGAGAAGAGAACTGATGCTCAATTCCACGCTCAGCACAAAAAGAAGTAAATGAGGTATTCTTAAACTCCGTACCATTGTCACTGCGGATCGCTCTCAAGGCGCCCGGAAGTTCAGAAGCCAAACGAAGAACAAGATCATGATAAAAGTCAAAAGCTTCATCCTTCGAAGCAAGAAAGAACACCCAAGTGTATCTAGAAAAATCATCGACTATGACAAGAATGTACCATTTTTCACCAACTGACCGAACCCTAACAGGACCAACAGTATCCATATGAAGCAACTGTCCCAGACCGTCAGTCATGACCACAGTCACTGAAGGGTGTGAGGCGACAACTTGCTTGCCATGCCTACAGAGCGCACAAACAGCATCTTTGACGGCTTTGAGTTTGGGCAAACCTCTCATAAGCTCAGGTTGCTAACTCGCGTCATATGATCAAAACCAATGTACCCCAAACGACGGTGCCAAAACTAGAACTCAGAAGGAGATGAAATCAAGCATTTTAGAGAACCAGCAAGAGATTCAGAAAAGTCAGCTCTAAAGATACTAGCAACTCTAGTAATTCTAAAAGCAAGCTCACTAGTTGAATCAAGCACCCGACAAGTATTTTTCTTAAATATAGTCTTATATCCATCATCAAGAAGTTGAGAGACAAAAAACAAATTAAACCTTAGTTTGTCCACAAGGGTGACGTCCTTGAGGATGAAACTGTCGTTCACTCTGATCGATCTCGTTCCTTCAATCCGCCCTTGTTTATCATCTCCAAAGGTGATGAAATTATCACCTATCGACCGCGTGAAAGAGGTGAACCATCTTGAGTCTCCGGTCATGTGGCGTGAATAGCCGGAGTCGACGAACCACGTGCCCTTCCTCTTTCCGCGATAATCCTGAAAATCAAGGAACAGAATAACGATGTGTCTCAATACTGGGGTTAGTTAAATAAGTCTTAGGAACCCAGTACTGAGATACACGTCTGCGAGTAGTATGCAAAGCAGAAGTGCTATTCTTGATTTTATTTGAAGTTCTGTTATCAGCAATGGTTAAAGTAACATGGGAGTTATCCTGTCTAGGAACATGATGATGAGCATGTGATACAAATCCTAAACCAGGTTTCTTCTTTTCTATGTTACCATGTCTCATAAAAGCTCTAGGTTGATTAGTTGAAATTCTAGCAAAATTTTTATTATCGTTTTTTAACTTACGCCAACAGAACTCAATTAAATGCCTATCCTTTTTGCAATAGGTGCAATGATACTTAATACCACTAGGAGAAGCACCCTTAGACTTAACAGATGCTTGGACAACACCTGCAGATTTAAAGACAGTTTTTGCAGGTTAGGTTTTGAATTCAATTAACCCATTTTCCAAGACTTGATTAACTTTTGGGTTAGAATTATTTTGAACATGATTGTATCCTAATCCTTGCTTCTTATAAGGAGTTTTAGACTTGTCCATAATCATGTTTAATTGTTTCTTACCTTTCGAGAACTTTTCTAAGGTACTCTTGAGATAAGCATTTTCTTCTTCAAGATTAACACATGATTCACAGATTTTGCCTTTAATGACTCTAGCGTATTTCTCCTTATATAAAGCAACTTCAAGTTTAATAGCTGGACATGAAGCACATGTAGAAGACTCAGTACTGTCCTTAAACTTTGCATATTTAGCTCTAGCTGCTTCTAAGATATCTTTAACTTCATGTTCGCGTTCTAAGGAAAAGGTGCAAAGGCTAGAATCAACCACACCAGAAGCAACTAACTTGCTAGACTCTAAGCATTTTTCACATAGAGCAGATTTAACCTCAACAAGTTCTGTCCTAGCATTATCAAGTTATTGCAAAGCAATATCATGAGCAGATTGCAGTTTAGCAAATTCTGAGTGCATAGTATGGCAAGATGAACATTCATCAGATTCAAGAGTCTTAAAATTTTTAAATTCTAAAATCAAATTATCTATTTGTGACTCTAATTCCTTATTCTTGGCCATGACAAACTCTAAAGCCTTATCCAGACTCATGAGTTGCTCAAACATAGATTCATATCTATCAGAAAGAACATCATAGGAAGGTGTGGATATCGTGGGGATATGTGCATGATCTTAGGATGATGAGTCAATTGGCAATGGCGTTGTTGGTTTGACGAATCTCGCATTTTCGAAAAGCCTCCTGTGTTGTTCAGACCTCAGGCGGTCAGACTGACGGCATTGGCGGTCAGACCGCCAGTGTATCGGTCCGACCGGTAGCACTGCCGGTCCGACCGGCTATGTGCGGCAGTCCGACCGGCTAGAACTTTTGGGGGAGTTTGGGGCTAGGCCAAAAATAGAGTGTGTAGGCAAGAGAGCGGAGTCTCCTACACTTGGTCTCATATTTTTTGGAGCTTCTAGTCAAAATTTCTATTCATTTGAAAATTCCAGAGAGTTTTGGATTTCCACGATGGATTTTGGCTAAGTCTTTTTTGGCGGTCAGACCGGCTCATACAAATCGGTCAGACCGGTTGGAAATCGGTCAGACTGGTCAGGTACGGCGGTCCGACCGGCTTTCACTTGTTCGTCGACCATCTTGGCGGCGTTGTGTTTTGATTGTGTCTGGTGCATGAGTTTTAATGCTTTAATGTTGCATATTGCATGGTTGAGCTAACGTGGGTCAAGTTGTGAAGAACTTGTTCCCGGAGATGATTTCTTTGTCTATTGCTGTGCAGGTGGCTTGCCGGTCAACGACGTCAACGGCGAGGAGGATCGGGACTAAGCTTGGAGAGATGAGGTCCAGAACGATCATGGATGCCGGGTGAGGTCGTGTGACTCAAGCATGACGCAGAATGGACAAGGTGGTTCGAACGGACAGTTTGTTGCAGCTGGTTGGATCAAGCGGCGCGGGGGTCGGTGCAAGTGCCTTGGAGGTTCCGATGGGATTCAGACGGGAGAGACTTGCCGACATGATGAGAGCCGCTGATCAACCTACACGTGGTGAAGCAGGCGATTGCTTCAACTGTAATGTGTGTGTTTGTGTTCCGTGTGTTTTGGGCCTTAACGAGAGCTCATTAAGTGAACCCTTCTAAAACCCTAGGCCTCACTATAAATAGAAAGGGGGAGTTGGAAAAAGCCCCCAAGCACTTCATTTGTAAAAACCCTAGTTTGGGTTAGGATTTGGAGATGAGAGGAGAGGCTAGGTTCTAGAGAGGAGATTTGTGTGTGTGCTCTTGGATTGAGCTGTTGTCCTCCTTGAGGGAGTGGCTTTAACAAGTAACATCTTGAATCAATCAATGGATGTTTGTTCAAAGATGAGGTCTCATGTGTTTTTCTCTCTCTTTTGATGCTTTTGGTGCTTCCTTGATCCGGTTGTTTTTTGTTGGTCTCTTGACCTCTTTTACCTTGCTACGATGCGTGGGAATACTCCTAGGACCATCTAATTCATCAATCCCCCACGAGCAAGATTTGGATCAAGTTTTTCATTTTGCTAGGTTTTGAACACTCCTTTGGTAAAACCTAAAAATATCAAATCTTTGACGTGGATCCGGACGATCGTCGCTAGGAATAGGTTTCAGATATCCTTAGGGGGGTGTGTTCCAAATTTGATCAAGTTTCATCGGTTGAATCAAAAGTTAGACCAATTTTCATTTTGGTTTCGGGTGGTCTGCAGTTGTTCTGGACTAAATCGGTCAGACCGATTTCCCAACTGCGGTCAGATCGCCAGATATTCAGACCGCCAGTTGGCCGTCGGTCAGACCGCCAGCTTTCAGACCGCCAGTTGGCCGTCGGTTAGACCGGCCTACCTGAGATCAAATCTCTATTTTTGAGTCTTGTGTTTAAGGGGGTAATCGGATTCAGTACAAAGCTTCCTGTGTACATTTACTGATCTTCTTAGCTTTCATAGCTATTGGAGAAAAGTGTGTGTTAAATTTGATTAATGCAAAAATTAAGAAAATATCTATTCACCCCCCTCTAGTCGTCTTTCCGGTCCTACAGAAGGAGGTACCTCATTGTTGTCGTCGTCAACGGAGTCGGCCATGAAACACAAGTCGGTGAAGTTCTTGGCCTTCCCTTTCTTCTCGCTTTGAGGGATCTCCTCCTCTTTGTCCTCCTCACTCCCGGAGTCAACATCGCTTAAGGATTGATCCTCAAAAGCGGCAAGCACCCGATGGGTTTGGCAGTATCAAAACTTGATTTGTTCCATTGAGGTTTCTTCCAAGCTGGCTTCCCACCTTGTGGTTGCTCTTACCTTTCAGCTTGGGGCAATTTGCCCGGATATGATTAAGCTCACCACACTCATAGCAAGTCACGGGACCTCCTCGATTTCTATTTCTCATATTATTGTAGGCCCATGTGGCCTATCTGACTATGAGGGCCAACTCAGCCTCAGGGAGACTCACAAACTCCTCTTCATGAATTGCAGATAAACCAGCAAGCGAAAATCCAGAAGAAGACTCAAAAGACCCATCAGAAGCTCTATTGAGCGGGCCTGCTACCAAAGCCATGTTTTCCTTCTTGGGATGATCAATCCTCTTGATCTCATGAGTCTTGAGCTTGCTATAGAGCAGCTCCAAAGTCAGATCAGAAAGATTTACATTCTCCTCAATGGCTGTAGCCTTTATCTCCCACTCCTTGGTGTTGATTGCAGCCAAGAGGTGGGTGGCATTTTCAGATTGAGAATATTCAATACCAACAACTTTCATCTTATTAATCACTTTATTAAAGCGACTGAAAATGTCATCGTTGCTCCCTCCAGGACGCATCTCGAATTTGTTATATTCACGATTATAGACTGTTTGGCGTACTTTCTTGACTTGGAACGAACCCTCATGATAGGTTTCGAGAGTATTCTAAATCTCATGCACAGTCTCAAGATTACAAATCCGATCAAACTCCTGTCTCCCAAGCCCACCATACAAGAGGTTTTTAGCCTTATTGTTGTTAGCCAAAAGGGCTTCTGAAGCTGGCGTAGCAACTTCGTGCACAACGAGAGGGACTCGAACAACCTCCCATATAGCGTGTCCTTCGCTCTCAAGGAAGACTCGCATGCGATTCTTCCAATAGGCATAGTCGTGCCCATCGAAGATATGCGGCTTTGTGGAGTATCTATCCATCGCCAAGTTCAGTGACCGGTTAAGATCAAGATTGAACCAACCGGGCTCTGATACCACTTGTTGGACCGAAAAGGCGACTAGAGGGGGGGTGAATAGGAGCACGCTCAGTTTTTCACAAATAATTGATTGAACAATTTCACTCCAGTAGCTATGGAAGCTATGAAGATCAGTGTATCAGTACAGCGGAAGACTAATATTGAATCCAATATAAACCCCTAAGCAATACGACAAAAACAGCAAAGATTCTAGCGAATCAATACCCTGCCGGTCGGACCGATTTCCTGCCGGTCTGACCGATGGGACACGGCGGTCTGACCGTCGTGCTCCAGAACAGAAAAATAGTCCGATGATGAAGTTGCAAATAGATGAAACTTTTGATCTACAACTCCAAACTTGATGAAACTTGGGACACACCTTCTCTATGATATCAGGAAGCTACTCCAATCGAATATTGTGATAATTCTTGGAAGAATAAAGATCCTTTTATGTTTTAGATGAGAAAGGTGCAAAACTGGGTCAAAACAAAAACTAGGTCAAAGCTCTTGCTCGTGGGTGATTGATGATCAAAATGATCCTAGATAGATTACCACACGTCACAGCAAGCTAGACACGTGAAGAAACCAAGCAAAAACTCACGGATGAAAGAAAGACCCAAAATCATTAAATAGAGAGAAAGAACGTAATGAGATAAAACATTGATCAAACTTTTCTTTGATTGATTGATATGATATGGGCTTACAGCCTCTCCATCAATGAAGGACAATGTTCAATCCAAGAGCACGAAAATAACATCAAACTATCAAGAACTCTAGCCTCCACAAGAGCTCTCTCTAAGAAAATTAGGGCTTACAAGAATTGCAAAAGAGACGAAGAGGAGGTGCAGCCACCTCCCTCTCCTATTTATAGTAGAGTCTTAGACCTTCTAGAAGTTTGGCTCTATTGGGCTCCCGTTAAGGCCCAAAACAAACGGGACACTTACGCACGTATTTTAATGCACCGTCTTTAACACCCCTTGACCTAACTAGCTACACCTTGCACCATCTTGTGCCTCGGATTAGCTAATAGGTCACCCTTGTCCATCTTGCACCACGCTTGAGTACATTGGCCTCACCCGGCATCGTCGATTATTCTGGACCTCAGCTCTTCAAGCCTAGTCCCGATCATCCTTGCCGTTGACCGTCGTTGACGACCAGGCAACCTGCACAGCAATAGACAAGTACACCGAATTTGGAAACAAGTTCTTCACAACTTGACCCATGTTAGTCAAAACATGCATCATGCAACATATATGCCCTGAAACTCATGACCTTGACCTAACAACAGAGAATCGCCGCCACGACGGGTGACGAACCAAGTGAAAACCGGTTAGACCGGCCCGAGCCGCCCTCGGGCGGTCGATCATTATTTTGGCGGCCCGACCGCCAACTATTGGCCGGCCGGGCGCGAAGAATGACTTAGTTGATTTTCAACCTCTGAAAACCGAAACCTACTGGAAATTTCAAACCAATAGAACTTTTGACTTGAGACTCCAAAAATTATGGTACCAAGTGCAATAGAATTCCCTCTCTTACCTACACCCTCTATTTTTGGCCCAACTCAATTCAACACTTTCTGACGTTGACTGGTCCGACCGCCGCTTATGGTCAGTCGGACTGATTTGGGACTGGTCTGACCGGCGGCTATTGACCGGTCGGTTCAGACTGACAGAACTGAATCTTTGCTGAAAACACGTGAACCGACAAACCGTAAACACCATTGCCAATTGTCACATCATCCTAAGATCTGGAGCATATCCCCATGACATCCACACCTTCCCCCTGACCAGAATTTTTAATAGACCTCCTATTGGTTGCTCTTCCCTTATGATTACCCATTAGTCTGTATCCTCCATTGCTCTAGATACTTTTCATGATTACTTGCTCTTTGCAAGTAACTCGTATGACTTTACCTCGAAGTGATACCTCACAATCTTCGAGTTCAAGAGACTTCACATATATTATATTCTTCTTTAAGCCGAAAATATATCGAACTCTCGTCAATGTGCGATATGCTCCATTATACATCCAATGTAACCATTTCCACCTTAGTAATTGAATACTCCTTGTAATCCACTAAGTGAACAGTTCGATGTGCCGGGCGTAGAGATTCTTCGTTAAACATCTCCCTCGTCGAATATATATATGTAAGCAACAACATAAATCTAATATCATCCATAAGAAGTACCTTATTGACTAATGACTAGTGCATCTGAATCATCTTTCGCTACTGCCACTGAGCATGGTCCCTTCATTTTCTTCAAACTTGGACAATCCTTTATCATATGGCCTTTCTTGTCATATAGATAACATACACGTGCGCCCTTGCTCATACCCTTTTTCTTCCTGTGACTTTTTCTTTTGCCTGCAACACCAACAGGAGCCAATACGTGATCACCTGAGGATGAAGAAGCCATTGGATATGCCAGTGCCTCATTAAAGTTGAGAGTGTTTTTCCTGACAAGAATATTCATCACCAATGGCTCCCATGATGGTGGTAGGGATGATATCAATATGTTGACATTGTCGTTCTCCTCAATTTTCTAATCCACACTAGTCATCTGTGTGATAAGCTTATTGAAGACATTGAGATGGTCAACGAACTATATGCCTTCCTCCATACTCAACCTGTACAGTTGCCACTTCAGAACCTATCGATTTGTTAGCATGTTTGCCATATACGACTCTTCTAAGCCACTCTATAATTTCTTTGGTGAATTTTCCTTAACCATCGAGTACTTTACCTCATCAGAGAGGCATGGACGGATTGTACTAATAGTCTTCTGCTCCATCACCTTTTATTCTTCAACAGACATCTTTTCCGATTTGTCTCCTTCAAGAGCATCATTAACCCTTGCTATACAAGGACATCCTTCACCACACATTGCCACACAGTGAAATTTGCTCCACAGTAAAATTTCTCTACTTGATTCCACATCGTCGACATCGATCTTGATTTTGTGTCAGTTAATGCTTTGCTGACCTTCTCACAAATCAGATTTATCCTGGCCCTGGCTCAGATACCACTTGTTATACTCGTATACCCATTCTTATACCCAGCAGCCCTAGATTGGATCAGAGTTTGTGAGAAATGGCACAAGTGCGCATGGTATCAAGAACCAAGTAGATGAATCTTGTAGAGAGAACCAAATAATAGTAACGAAATAATCATGATGAAATAATAGATTTGGCGAAGCCAGCTGCAAATTCCGTAAGCACAACCCCAAAAGATTACAAGGGATTGTCGCTATCTCACAGCCTTCTCGAACCTTTTAGGACCCTCGGCTCATTTCTCTATACAGGAATCTAGTGCTAAAAAATAACATAGCCTCTAATCCTCATTCACCTCTTGCTTTTGATGAGTTGGTTTGTGGCTTGTGTTCTCTATGATCACTCCTCATAACTTTATATAGTGCCCCGTAGTTCTCATCCAAAAAGAAATAGGGATCTTAATCTTATTAGGATTCATATAGGATTCCTTCTAGCACACTTCTCCCATCCTAGCATATTAGAATGAGTCACCCATACTTAACGTGTCATATGAAATGAAGTGGAAGGACCACTCACTATGTACACCACGCATACAACAAACAATGGAACGAAGCATTGATTTCTTTTTTTGCGAGAGAGCACTATATACTTTTGACTCCTAGTAGGCATACAAATAACAAATACACAACAAAATTAGTGTAATTGCACAATTTGAAGATGGACAAATATAACTTTTTTGCATGGACATTGGTCCAAAACAACGTACTCTATACGTCCATCTTGTACCCCACGCTTCCAAAAATAGAACTGAGCTAAGACATTGCTAATTAGTTAGCCAGTTTGTAATGTTTCAATTTTTGGAGTTTCAAAACCTTTTGAGTAGTTTAGTCCTGTAGGAAAATTCACAAAATTTTATTTGAATTTAATCAAGCTTAAATGGGACTTTCAAATGTAAAAATAATTTAATGTGACTAATCTGAATATCAATTAATTCTAAAACTATTTTATTTGAGTTCTTTGTGCTTGAAAATATTTTCCATATTTTTCTGGAAATGTTCCGAGTTCATTTGCTATTTGGATTTACTGGTATTTCTAAAATACAAAATCTAATTAAAATCTCAGAAAACACTTCGGGCTAAATTCCCTAAACCCCAGTCCATTTCTTCTGGAGCCCAGCCCATTTGTGTTAGCCCAATTACGTGCTAGCTCGCTTCACTCATACGTTTTGTCATTGCCGACATGCGGGACCCACTGTCAGACGCTTCGTCATCACCTCGGACTCTGCAGGTTCTGCATCTCCGACATGACCTCACCATCGTGTTGTTTCCGGATTCTCCCTTCCCTAGCCTTTAAAAGCCGCCCGACACCTCGCCTCTTCACCCTACACCGCAATCGTTCGAAAACCCTAGCCCTAGACTGCCCCTCTTTGGTTTGTCATCGCCTCCATTGAAGCTGAAGGTCAAAGCTTGTCGCGCCACCGTTGTCAAGCCACTTTGACAGTCCCGTTCGTGCCAAAAGGATCGCCTCATCATCTCCAAGCATCGGAAGCACTAAATTGGAGCAAGGAGTTGCCATTGATGAGCATTGAAGCTTTTCTTCTTCCTTTGCCGTCGCTGTTCAACCTTCAATTTCGTCGCCATCAGTGAGCCCCAAGCGCCATTGTCCACTTCTCAAGCTTTGCCACCTTGTGTTCTATCCTGTGCACACGCTTACATCCCCGGAGAAAACCTGAGTCGCTGTCGCCGTCGCAAGCTGAGCCGCTTCGCCGCTCAACTCGTCTCGATCGCAGCTATGGTTGTCTTCGGTGCAAACTGACCTCGTCACCACGATCCCCGTGTCGTTTTTTCCTAGATCCAACCCTTCTTCATCACCGAGGAGCCGTCGTTCACCGGAGTGCATCGAGTCCATAGCGCTGCCGCTGTAGAGCCACTGTGTTACGCCACCTCATCGCCATATCAGTGCCACCTCAGCCTCTGTGCTCACGTGCAGCCCATGTAGCAGTCGAGTCAACAGCCCGCATGGCACTTGTACTCAAACCCTAAACCTAAATCTAGGTGGATCTAGTTCACCGTGAGCCAAGCCTATGCCATGTGGATCCCACATGTCAGATCTACAGTACCACAGACCCATGAGCCATAGACTCGTGAGCCAACCTCGTGGACTTGGTCCATAGACCAATGTCCCACTTGTTAGCTACTGTGTCAGATTTTTTGGATTTTTTTTAATTATGAAATTGTTGCTGACGTCATGTTGATGCAATATTTTGGGGTTTTCTTTAGAAAGAATATTCTAAAAATTCAAAATAGTAATTCCTTTATCTTTTTCTTAGGTTTAGATCTTCTAAAAGTTTCTAAATTTATCTAAATTCAAGATCTAACTTTATGATATTTTTATTTAATTTTTAAAGTTTCTTTACCTCTCTGTTTTTGCATTTATTTGGTTATTTGCATTCATTTGCAAGTAGACATTGATACTTCAAAAGCTTTCGAAGGAGAAGTTGATCAAGCTCCAGACCAGTACCAAGACTTGTTCCAAGGCAAGTTATACATTTGATCATGTTGAACCTAGTTTTTCAAAATTACATTGATTCAAACTATTGCATTTTTCTTGAAGTATTTATTTAAATATTTTGGGATTATTTATACCACAAATTTATTATATCTACTTTGCTTATTGCATTACCATGATCTTTTGTCACCCTAGCTTTGTTAATTATTAGTTGGTAATATCATAGCATCAACGTGGGTTGGTTAGTTATGAATAGTTTGCTTAGCCATGCAACAGGTCATTTATATCATTTGAGTTGCAAATATAATCTTGACTACGTGACTATAGAACTTGTGTAAAACTGTGTGCAGTATGTTGTTACTTGTTGATAGCATGTGTTGCACTTAACAATAGGGTGGGAAAAAAATTAGACTGGGGCGAGTGGATAGAATTGTAATGGTGGAGCTATGTGCGCTTGGGAAAATATGAATATGATAGTTGATATAGTAATTGGTAGTCTCGCATTGGTCAATTAAGGACTTAACTTTATGCATCATTGAACTGATCCACAACTGTACAACCACATGCCTGATGGGACCGGTCTAACCTAGTAAGCTATGAAGTCTTGATATTGATTACTCAGATAAATAGTTTAAGCTATATGCTAGGGTGTAGGTGTGTTTCTGTCTGCGTGGTGATCCACATTTATGAGCAGTTCATCGTCTTCAAGTCCAATGGTGTGCGGCGGACTAGCTACCTGTGTGTGGGTTGGTTTCAGCAGTAAGCACAACCGGAGTGTCAATTATTAAGATGAAGTTTCGAAAAGGTTTTATTATGATTAGTGCTAGCTACACTGGTTATATCGTGTAGGTAAAGTATACTACCTCTATAGAGTGTTAATCAATCTATTCGAATAGCCACGTCCGCGGTCATGGACATGCTCAGATATTTCACACGAGGGGTAGATTTTCATTAAAAAAATAATTGGGAAGGGACAGCTGTATGGGATAACTTATGCAGATATGCGAAAGAAAATGATTAGGTTATGGAAGCTTTGAGAAAATACATGTTAAAAATTATTATTGTTATTTGTTTCAAGTTATGCTTTCAATCTATTATTTGTATTCAATTGGAAATGCTTCTTTATTGCAAAATAGCCATATAAGTCATTTCCTTTGGAATAAATCATCATCTATAATTGCATTCTGTGGTACAACATATTGAGTACTCCGAGTACTCATGCTTACTGCAATCATTCAGCTAAAGTGGAGGAATCGTCGTCTACCTTTGAGGAGGAGCTATACGAGGATGGTGATCGCTAGGTCTTGATTCCAGTTAGTTGCCTGTGGCAAGACGATGGGTTTTTGCTGGAGTTGCCTTCGTTCCGCAGTTGTTTCTTTATTTAGTGTCAGCCATGTGTGGCTTAATAATTGTAAACTCGACCATAAGGTAAAAACTATTATTTATTATTCAAATTAGTCGTTTATTCTTATATTTGTTTTGTGTGGAATGATATTCATGTATGTTGAAATAGTGTGCATTAGCGTGTGAAGGGATACGGGTAGGCTGCACTAGCTGGCAATTCAAAAATTCTACCACGTAAACCAGGATGACATGCAAGCAAGAGATCATAGAAAGTTATCACTAGACGTGCAGTACAACGGAAGAAGAGTTGGAACAACCTAATCCAACATCGAGCTCACCGATGTAGTGGTCGTAGTCGATCGTCCAATATCCTCGATGCCAATCGTCTCCTCCAACAACCAATTGAGTCCCTTGCGAAGTCGTGGATCGTCCATTATCGCAACAACAACTGTAGTAGCACCTCTACGGTATTCACACGTCTAAGGGTGGAACACGGTGCGCCGGTGTGCTAGAACCAACTCGCATGGTAGGGCTCTCAAGAAGATAGTAGCTAGGGTTTCGGAGGGACAACTCACATCACTTGTCTATCTCTTTTCCTTCTTCTCCCAATAGCCTCATGCATCCTCTTCTACAGGGCTCATGACGGATCCTATCCGAACACGTTTTGTTCCAACCCGTTAAATATGTGACACGGCAGGTTCATGTGTAATCGGTTGTGACTTAGAAACCCTTTTCCGACTACGAGTCGTTAGCAGTTCCTAGTAGGACATAACGATTCCCGAATACACATAAATTATATCAGATGAATCTTAATGCATTATGATCTACAAGTAGATCCTTATCACTTACGACTAGCTCGTATCTCTGTACGACCGGTTCATATTTAGTCCTGACCAGTTAGTAACTCCTTACGACTAGTTTACAACCATTTAGTGATCATATTCGACCAGTCTACAAACAGCTCATCGTTAGTTATAAGGACCTGGTCGTAGATCATATTGCATTAAGGTTTATCCGATATAATTCGTGTGTATTCAGAAATCGCTATGTCCTGCTAGGAGCCACTAACAACTCGTGATCGGAAAGGAGTTTCCGAGTCATAACCGATTACGCATGAACCTAACGTCACACACTTAACGGGTTGGAACAAACGTGTTCTGATAGGATCCATCATGAGCTTTATATAAAGAGATGCATGAGGCTGTTGAGAGACACGATACGAGTTGACATGAGTTGCTCCAAACCTTAGGCGCTATCTTCTTGATAGAGCCTTCCCGTGCAACTTAGTGCTAGCACACCGGCGTATGGTGTTCCTTCCCCAGACGTGTGGATGAAAGATCTAGACCCGCCATTATGAGTTAATGGATTGTTTTGGTGATTAATGACAAATCCAAATATGAGACTAACTCTTTTATCTAGTAATATCTTGTGTAGTCTCATTTGGATATAAAGGTGAAATTCAATGAGGTATGCAATCGACATCTTAATCTTATATATTGTTGCATTCCTCGAATCCAAAATATAGGTTGAACTCAACCATAAGTTAAACTTGAATATGTGCATATGTTCTTATTACACATTTGTGTATGCACACATTTAGGAGGAGTTCACTCTATATTTTGTGGTTTCATAAGTATTGATCCATATTCCATTCTCCTCATATATTAAGGATCATTACTTTGAAACAAATCCTTTGAGTATATAAAACTTGTGTAGTTCATATATACTCATATTGCTTTATATTCAATTATTTGCAATTGTGTTGTGGGACTAATGTGTGTGCTAAGATGTGTTCAAGGCTTAGTCCCGGAGTCTGAATGAAGACATGAAAAGGAAATGCAAAGATGGTAAAAGATCAACTTAGGATCATGCATTGTCTTTTGGTTTGGTTTTAAAAGCAAAATCTTTCTCTCTGTGCACAATCGGAAGTTCCGGCGTTATACGTGCGGAAGTTCCGATTATCGGACGGTCCGATTTCCACGCTTGATTTTTCCAGAGCATCCGGTTTGGGACTTAGCCGATTTCTCGAGGGGAAGTTCCGCAATGATAAGAGCGGAAGTTCCGATTATCGGATGGTCCGGAAAAAGCGCGTTTGATTTTTCCAGAGTACCCTTTTAGGGACTTAGCCATTTTCGCAAGTGCGGTAGTTCCGCAATGAAATGAGCGGAACTTCCGATAATCGGAACTACCGCATGATAGTTGGCGGTAGTACCGCACCTTTCTACAATAGTTTGTTTAGAAGCATTTGTTGCATGTATATCTTGATAATTATTGTTAATCATTGTGGGACTAACATTTTCATGAGTTGGATGAATAGGCTATGTTCTAGGGTGACGAAGACTTTGGATGACATCATGAGTTGATCGTCATCAAGTCAAGGTTCAAGAAGAGGATGTATCGTGTGTTGATGCATAACAAGATCTCGAAGAAGGAGATGATCATGAGTTGATCGTCAAGTCAAGAAAGACCCATCATGTGTTGATGGAGGTCAAGTAAAGGATGCATCATGGGTTGATGCATGTCAAGACGATGACCGGACTTGAAGTGAAGATGTGCGTCATCAAGCTTCAAGAAGATGCTCATGGCAAAGGTATGACTAGCTAGGGCTAAGGATGTGTTCCTAGTCTTTTACCGGTCTTGGTGTTTGGTTGGAAGACCGGATTGCTAGTATAGGTTGCCGTACTATTAAGAGGGGTCTTGTCTAGTAGCTTGAGTCTCATCATGTGTTGATAGCTCAATCTTACTTGCTCTAGCTCTACATGGCATGATGCTATTATTTGCGAATGTGTTTTGCAAATAGTTGAGGCTTATGCAGTTAATCCTTGTAGCATGTGACTATACTTTTGCGAATGTGTTTTGCAAATGGTTGAAGTCCATGTACCTACACCTTGTGGCATGATCTAAGTTTGCAAATGTGTTTTGCAAATTGTTGGGATTCATGCATTTTCCCTTGGCATGGTCTAAGATTGCTTATTGCTATTTATTTGGACTTAGATCATGATAGTGGCTCTTTGGAGTTGTGCTTTTTGATTTGATCAAATGTGTTTGAGGTCAATCAAATAGGTGGGTTGTGTAGCCCTCTGAATAAGCTTTCCATAGAGTCCGAGATCACTCAATTCCGACATCGGAGTCAAAAGTTATGACATTTTTACCGAGTATCGTCTGTGCTGAAATTGGGCTGCGGAAGTTCCGATTTTTGTACTGCGGAACTTCCGATATTATCGGAAGTTCCGATATTTGTACTGCGGAACTTCCGCACCAAAAGTTTTAACGGCTAGTTTTGAGCCGTTATGCACCAGACTGACCCATGAACAGTAGAAAGCGGTAGTTCCGCATATTAGTTGGCGGAACTTCCGATTTCCGATTTTTCTGCAACTTTGCCTCCAAGCGCTAGTTTTTGTGTGTGGGCTATATATAGCCACCTTGGCGGTTGGGAGAGGTCATTGGTGCCCATATTCATTCTATTGAGCTAAGAGCAAGCCTCTCATCTCTTTTGTGCATGTGTTGCACTTAGTGAGTGTTGAGAGCAAACCCTAAGTGCATGTGTTGCCTTAGGTAGTGGATTGAGTATCCACTTGAGCGTTGACACTTGATTAGTTCAAGTGATCGTTGAGACTTGTTTCTCTTGGTGTTTGCCGACACCTAGACGGCGTGGAGGCGTCGTGCGGTGATCTTCTCAAGAAGCTTGTGAGAAGGCCGGCGTTGTTGTGAGTGGTTTGGTGCTCGCCATCTCGGAGCGGAGGAAGAGCAACCCTAGTGGAGCGAGGTGTTGGTTCGGTTTGGAACCGGTCCAAGTGTTGGACTTACCTCGGAGGTGTTGGCTTAATTAGTGGAGCCGGTCCAATTTGTTTGGGCTAACCTCAACGTGGATTAGGGGAGACCGGCAAGTCTCCGAACACCACGGTAAAACATAATTGTGTCCATCTTGTTTTTACTTGTGCTTTACTTTGAGCAATTTATATTACATGCTTTAATTGCTTATATATATCATTGTTTGATTGCTCTCTTGTATTGTTGGTGCACTTAGTTGAGCCTAGTTGATTTAGGTTTTAATTGTGCAAAACCAATTGGCTATTAGCTTCCGCATTTATATATTGGTTTAGCGCGAAAGATTTTTAAAACCGCCTATTCACCCCCCTCTAGTCGGCCACCTCGATCTTACAAGTGGTATCAGAGCTTGGTCTCTCATTTATTAGACTTAACCGTCTAGAGAGTAAAGGATGGTAACTAGAGATTTAGTGCACCTAGGTGAAGCACCTCTATTTGATGGCACAAATTATGCTCATTGGAAAATCCGCATGTCTTGTTATTTTAGGGCCATGAGTCCAAAAATATGGCGGATTGTAGATGTTGGCTTTTCTCCTCCATTGGATCATCTTGCTCCAACAATTGAGGAAGAGAAAGCTTACATCTCGACGCTCAAGCAATTAACGGTTTATTTAGTGCTTTGAGTGTAGAGATGTTTGATGAAGTGTGCAATCTTGAGAGCGCTCATGCTATGTGGACACATTTTCAAGATAAATATGAAATGTCCACACCTACTAGTGATGATTGCACACAGGAGTGGACATCGGAAGAAGAATGTTCAACCTCTAGCTCCGATAATGATGAGTCCACAACTCCCTCCACATCAACTCAATGCTTCATGGCTAAAGGTAATGATGAGGTAAACGAAAATGAAGAACCCACCTATGATGAGTTGATGGAAATGTTAGAAGACTTAAATGAATATCTTGGCAAGGAGAAGTCAAAATTCAAAGTCTTGAAGAAAGAATTTCTTTCTCTCAAGGATTCTTATGAAGAGCTAAAAGAAGCTCATGAGACTCTCCTTCTCAAGGATCTTAATAAGTCCAAGGTGGATATAGGCATTACATGCAAGTTATTAGATGATATGACATGCATAGTTCCTACATCTTGCATTTCATCTAAAGTTAGCATATCCACCTCTTGTGATGATTTAATTGATATGCCTTGTTGCTCTAAAATGGATACTCCTATTTCCTCGATATCTTGCAAGACTAACATTGTAGAGGAAAACAAAGAGCTCAAGGCCCAAGTCAACAAATTAAAGAATGACTTGGAAAGAGGCCTAAAAGGGAAGGCCACTCTTGACGATATATTGAGCAAGCAAAGACGCTTGCAAGATAAGAGTGGAATCGGCTTCACTCCTAAGAAAAAGGAGAATAGCAAGACAAGGCACAATGCAAGACACACGAAGAATGTCAAGTGCCATGGATGCAATGGAAAGGGCCACTTCGCCTCCGTGTGCCCAAACAAAGTGAATGACAAGAAATTGTCATCAAAGAAGAGGCAAACCGGCAAGGAGCAAGTAAAGAAGGTAAAAGACGAATACAAACTTCGAACTTGCTACAATTGCCGGGAAAAGGGACATATGAGTAAGGATTGTCCCAAAAGTATCACTCCTAAGCCCATTATTTATAATGATCATTATTTGCTTAGGAAGGATATTAATGGCAATGTGTTTGCTAGGAATGTTAGTTCTCCTAAAACCTTTGTGAGGGCCATTTGGGTGCCCAAATCTATTGTGACTAACATTCGTGGACCCAACCAAGTATTGGGTACCAAAGTACGCTTAAATGCTTAATAGGTACTTGGAGAGGCATTGGAGGCTTGGCTTATTCATATAAAGATGGATTCCATCATATATCAAATTGGAGCCAAGTTTGAGGATAATCGTTTCACATCGAGAACCAATGCCATCTCGGTAACAAGTATTTACATTGAAATATCTAGCCCTTTATGCCTTGTGTAGGTTGCATTTCATGAAAATCTTATTAAAAGGGTGCTCTTGCTCTATGTTCATAATGTTGTTATTAATATTTTGAGCAAGTTGGAAGTGGCACATTAAGGGGGAGTGCTAAATCATAGCCATGTATATCACATCCCTAAATGTGCTCAAATAAATTAAGTGCTAGTATTGCTTTTCAAAAATAAGCCTTTTAGCCAAAAGTCAAAAATTTGATAACTATTAGTAATTCTTTGAAAAATTAATTGCAAAATGTATACAAATGCTTTTGAAAGGTTTACCAAAGGTTTTGGCTTTAGAAAACCTATTTTAAGTAAAAATGCATTTCTAGCCAAAATCCTACATTATAATATCTTGTTTTTGACATAAACTAGATTTTTGTGTAAAATCTATTCTAAAAGGAATTTGAAAATCTTGCCAAAAGGAAAATCCTAGAGTTGGTTATTCTAAACATTTTTGGTATTCAAAGGATTTTCAAAAGACCAACCTAGAAAAGATATTTGATTTTCAAACTCGTCCAAAATACTACTATGACCTAAGTGGTCACTTTCTAGCACTTAAGTGAGTTTTTCCATATGAACCAAAATTCTTCATATGAATATGTTCATAAAGGTATTTATGACTCATACATGCAATTGGATGCTTTAAAATTCATCATTTGCTCAATTTGGATCTTTTGATGAAAGTTCATGGAAATATGTTTCTTTTCCGAAAACCAAAAGCTTAATTTATAAAAACTATTTTAAATTTTATTTTTATGGGCTATATAAGTTGGAAATACTCCAAAGATGTTTATTTGATTGATTGTGCAAAGATTTGGAGTAAAATACAATAATTCCTTCTTTTCTTCAAATCCCAAGATCAATCCTTGAAGTGTCAGGATAATCGGAACTTCCGGCACTCCAGGTGCGGAACTTCCGATTTCCGGAACTTCCGCACATTAGTTGGCGGAACTTCCGATTGTTCTGACAAGTCAGCTATTTGATTCCATTCAAATTCTGAACCTTCTTTGGCTGCTTCCTGTGGTCATTCTTTGGCTGCTTCCTGTGGTCAAGTTGATCCTTGATATCCTTGCTAGCTACCCACCACTCAAATACAATTGCATCTCTCAAGTGGTATTATTTCCAAGTGGTAGCTCCTTTTGATCATCTTGATCTCGGCATGAGATTTATCATTCAAGTGATATCATTTTATTCGTTAAAATGATGTCCTCTTTTCATCCTTGCCGATCAAAATCTTCTCTTATCTAAAGCTTTCTCCGTTTTGTGGTATGTGTTACAAGTGGTATCTTTTCAAATTGAAGATAAGAGAAATAAGATTCATGCATACAAGTGATATCAAGTATCTACAAATGGAATAAATTACTCTTGGTATCAAGTGCTTTTTACAAGTGGTATCAAGTTTCTACAAATG
The DNA here is from genome assembly GCA_036346395.1 of Hsuehochloa calcarea. Taxonomy (NCBI): domain Eukaryota; kingdom Viridiplantae; phylum Streptophyta; class Magnoliopsida; order Poales; family Poaceae; genus Hsuehochloa; species Hsuehochloa calcarea. The sequence continues at coordinate 23,897,884 of CM070598.1, read as the reverse complement.
GAATTAATTATCCTTGATATCATTCTCTCTTACAAGATGGAAGATAATCCTTTGTGTGTCAAAGGAGAAGATGACAAGGAAACAAGAAAATCATTTGTATGTCAAATGAGAAGAAATAAATGCCAAAAGGAACCCTTTATGTAAGGGGGAGTTTTCTTTGTGAAAAATCTCTTAAAAGATTTTGGGTTTCTTAAAATTTTGTGTAATTTGAGAAAACTATCTTATTTGCCCAAAATGATTTATTGGATCTTGTGAATGAATGTGTTTCATTCTCATTTGCTTCATTTGGTATTCTTGGAGTGACATTATAAATCATATGCAAGATTAGCTTTTCAAAATCAAACCTTCCATTCGAAAGTCCAAATATTTTTTTACAAGTGGCTTTTTGCTCAAAACGGTCAATCTTGTGAAAAACTATACAAAAGTATTTAAAAATGTATTTCAAATGTTTTCAAATGCTTTTGAAGTAAAAATTCCTCTTTTAGAAAACAAATAGCAAATTTGGCCTCAAAAGGATCTTATATGAACTTGATTTTGAATTAAATGACATATTTCCTTAAAACAAAATCTATTGAGTTTTTGGAAAAGTTTTCAATACCAAACTCATAGGGTTGGTCATTTAAAACATTTCTCAAGTTCAACGTTTTTACAAAAGACCAACCGTTGAAAAGCTATACTTATTTGAAACTCACCGAAAAACTTGCTTTGACCCAAAATAACATATTCTTGCATATAGTGAGTTTTGCTATTTGAGCTGGATTTCTTTGTGTATCTTGGCTTGAAATAGTATTTCTAACTCATATAAATCCAAGAAAGTGAAAATCTCCATGAAACCCAAATTAGCTTGCATTTTGGATCTTAAAGGCAAAATTGCTCTATTTATATACCTTCAATGCGCATTTTGCCATATCTTTTGAAAGAAAAGTCTTTTTTCAAAAATTCTTGATGGAAAACACTCTAAATAGTCCAAAGTTAAAATCTGGAACTTTTCAAAGAATTTGGACTTCATTTGTAAAAGTATTGACTTTTCTTCTCTTTAAACTAAAATCTTACCTTCAAAGCTTAAATTGGCATATCTTTTGATTGGAGACTCCTTTTTCGAAAATTCTTCTTGGATTAGTTTCTCAGGAGTCTAAAGTTTATTTCTGCCAAATTTGAAGGTATTTCGACTTGAATTGAAAAAGTTTTGACTTTTTCTCTCTTTGCTCAAAAGTTGAAATTTCAGATTTGTGCATGGTTTTGAGCAGATTTGTGAATTTTGTATCTTTAAATGGGTTCACAATTAGAGGAAGCTATAATAATGAAATTTGATCCTCTATAGTGGTTCTATGTTGAAAAATTTCTCAAATTTATTGGAACCATTTTACCCATTTTCTCAGCTGTCTTTTGAGGCTCAAATGAATTGTCAAAATCTGAAAATCCTGAATTTTTCAGTTTTATGAAACTTTGTGATTTTCATATCTTTAAATTGGTTGACATTTGGTTAAGCCTCCCAAAATGAAAATTGTATGTATATGCCAGCACTAGCTCCATGATTAATTTCATATTTTTCTGAGCTTGCTTCCACATATTTTCAGTATTGGCCATCTTTGATCTTCTCGTTTTGGAATTTGAAAATGTTCTTGAGAAGACTTCAAAGTAGGAGATTATTTGAATATATTTCAAATATCATTTCAAGTCGTATCATTTCAAGTGGTTCTCAATATTCTGATTTAAAAGGGAAAATATTATGATCAATAGGTTTATAACCTATCTTTGTTTCTCCTCTCATATCTTGAGAACAAAATCTCCTTTGGTCATATAAGTTCAATTCATACTTTTTGTGACCAACCTCGATATTTGCAAGTGGTATCGATTTGCAAACCTCCCTTTGTGTCCTTTTTAGTGATTAATGCCAAAAGGGGGAGAATGTTTATATCAATACTCTTCCATTTGGATGTTTCATTTGTTTAAAATTGCCAAAAGAGAGAGAATTGCCAAAAAGGGGGAGAATGCATTAAATGTATAGTATATCATTCTCATATGCATAATGATTGACGTTTTAAAATTTCACCTTATGGCATGCATAGACATAGTTCATTAACTTAAATTCTCTGTTATGTCTATTTATATCCAAATGTTGTTATTGAAAAAGGATTTGTCATCAATCACCAAAAAGGGGGAGATTGAAAGATCTAGACCCGCCATTATGAGTTAATGGATTGTTTTGGTGATTAATGACAAATCCAAATATGAGACTAACTCTTTTATCTAGTAATATCTTGTGTAGTCTCATTTGGATATAAAGGTGAAATTCAATGAGGTATGCAATCGACATCTTAATCTTATATATTGTTGCATTCCTCGAATCCAAAATATAGGTTGAACTCAACCATAAGTTAAACTTGAATATGTGCATATGTTCTTATTACACATTTGTGTATGCACACATTTAGGAGGAGTTCACTCTATATTTTGTGGTTTCATAAGTATTGATCCATATTCCATTCTCCTCATATATTAAGGATCATTACTTTGAAACAAATCCTTTGAGTATATAAAACTTGTGTAGTTCATATATACTCATATTGCTTTATATTCAATTATTTGCAATTGTGTTGTGGGACTAATGTGTGTGCTAAGATGTGTTCAAGGCTTAGTCCCGGAGTCTGAATGAAGACATGAAAAGGAAATGCAAAGATGGTAAAAGATCAACTTAGGATCATGCATTGTCTTTTGGTTTGGTTTTAAAAGCAAAATCTTTCTCTCAGGCACAATCGGAAGTTCGGCGTTATCGTGCGGAAGTTCCGATTATCGACGGTCCGATTTCCAGGCTTGATTTTTCCAGAGCATCCGGTTTGGGACTTAGCCGATTTCTCGAGGCGGAAGTTCCGCAATGATAAGAGCGAAGTTCCGATTAATCGGATGGTCCGAAAAAGCGCGTTTGATTTTTCCGAGAGTACCCTTTTTAGGGACTTAGCCATTTTCGCAAGTGCGGTAGTTCCAAATGAAATGAGCGGAACTTCCGATGTCGGAACTACCGCATGATAGTTGGCGGTAGTACCGCACCTTTCTACAATAGTTTGTTTAGAAGCATTTGTTGCATGTATATCTTGATAATTATTGTTAATCATTGTGGGACTAACATTTTCATGAGTTGGATGAATAGGCTATGTTCTAGGGTGATTTAAGACTTTGGATGACATCATGAGTTGATCGTCATCAAGTCAAGGTTCAAGAAGAGGATGTATCGTGTGTTGATGCATAACAAGATCTCAAGAAGGAGATGATCATGAGTTGATCGTCAAGTCAAGAGAAGACCCATCATGTGTTGATGGAGGTCAAGTAAAGGATGCATCATGGGTTGATGCATGTCAAGACGATGACCCGGACTTGAAGTGAAGATGTGCGTCATCAAGCTTCAAGAAGATGCTCATGGCAAAGGTATGACTAGCTAGGGCTAAGGATGTGTTCCTAGTCTTTTACCGGTCTTGGTGTTTGGTTGGAAGACCGGATTGCTAGTATAGGTTGCCGTACTATTAAGAGGGGTCTTGTCTAGTAGCTTGAGTCTCATCATGTGTTGATAGCTCAATCTTACTTGCTCTAGCTCTACATGGCATGATGCTATTATTTGCGAATGTGTTTTGCAAATAGTTGAGGCTTATCGATTAATCCTTGTAGCATGTGACTATACTTTTGCGAATGTGTTTTGCAAATGGTTGAAGTCCATGTACCTACACCTTGTGGCATGATCTAAGTTTGCAAATGTGTTTTGCAAATTGTTGGGATTCATGCATTTTCCTTGGCATGGTCTAAGATTGCTTATTGCTATTTATTTGGACTTAGATCATGATAGTGGCTCTTTGGAGTTGTGCTTTTTGATTTGATCAAATGTGTTTGAGGTCAATCAAATAGGTGGGTTGTGTAGCCCTCTGAATAAGCTTTCCATAGAGTCCGAGATCACTCAATTCCGACATCGGAGTCAAAAGTTATGACATTTTTACCGAGTATCGCTGCATGCTGAAATTGGGCTGCGGAAGTTCCGATTTTTGTCTGCGGAACTTCCGATATTATCGGAAGTTCCGATATTTGTATTCTTGGAACTTCCGCACCAAAAGTTTTAACGGCTAGTTTTTGAGCCGTTATGCACCAGACTGACCCATGAACAGTAGAAAACGGTAGTTCCGCATATTAGTTGGCGGAACTTCCGATTTCCCTGATTTTTCTGCAACTTTGCCTCCAACTGCTAGTTTTTGTGTGTGGGCTATATATAGCCACCTTGGCCGGTTGGGAGAGGTCGCTGGTGCCCATATTCATTCTATTGAGCTAAGAGCAAGCCTCTCATCTCTTTTGTGCATGTGTTGCACTTAGTGAGTGTTGAGAGCAAACCCTAAGTGCATGTGTTGCCTTAGGTAGTGGATTGAGTATCCACTTGAGCGTTGACACTTGATTAGTTCAAGTGATCGTTGAGACTTGTTTCTCTTGGTGTTTGCCGACACCTAGACGGCGTGGAGGCGTCGTGCCCGGTGATCTTCTCAAGAAGCTTGTGAGAAGGCCCGGCGTTGTTGTGAGTGGTTTGGTGCTCGCCATCTCTGGAGCGGAGGAAGAGCAACCCTAGTGGAGCGAGGTGTTGGTTCGGTTTGGAACCGGTCCAAGTGTTGGACTTACCTCGGAGGTGTTGGCTTAATTAGTGGAGCCGGTCCAATTTGTTTGGGCTAACCTCAACGTGGATTAGGGGAGACCGGCAAGTCTCCGAACACCACGGTAAAACATAATTGTGTCCATCTTGTTTTTACTTGTGCTTTACTTTGAGCAATTTATATTACATGCTTTAATTGCTTATATATATCATTGTTTGATTGCTCTCTTGTATTGTTGGTGCACTTAGTTGAGCCTAGTTGATTTAGGTTTTAATTGTGCAAAACCAATTGGCTATTAGCTTCCGCATTTATATATTGGTTTAGCGCGAAAGATTTTTAAAACCGCCTATTCACCCCCCTCTAGTCGGCCACCTCGATCTTACAGTGGATACTGTGGAGATGCTACTACAATTGCTATTGCGCTTGAGGATGATCCACGACCTTAGTGAGGAGCTCGATTGGTTGCTGGAGGAGACGATCGAGTACGACCACTACATCGGCGCGCTCTTCGTTGGACCAGGCTTCTCCAACTCTTCTTCTGCTACACTGCGCGTCTGGTGGTAACGATCTGTGATCTCTTGTTTGTATAGCTTCCTAGTTTACTTGATAGAATTTTTGAATTACCAGCTAGCGTAGCCTACCCGTATCCCTTCATTATTTACCTTGGGTCTCTTCACTTTCTCTTCTAAAGAGACATGTGCTAAGATATTGAGAGCATCAGGCTCCCCAGTGCAGATCATTTTGATCCACTCTCTAATCTCATTAGCGGAAAGCGCTTCAAGAAATAAAAGAATTTCAAGGTTAAGAAACAGACAACTAATAAACTATACTAGACAGGATTCTCAGAACTTACCTTCCCTTGTATCCTTGGTCGCTTCTTCTTGACTGATGTGCCAGAGTAGGGAACGTGATCGAAGCCTCAAAGAACTAATCCGATGCATGGAAAAGTTTCTAACCACATGCCAAGCAGTTAAGCCCCTGATGCTAAGGTCTTGGTTTGCTTCGACACACCTTCTGACCTTTCCCTCCTTTATGGTCAAACGTCAGTTAGGTTTCTCCCTAGCCAATTTGCTGGCGAAGTAAAGGATGTCCTCCTTCATGATCGTCATATAGAACCAGCTTTTATTCTATGAAGACGACAAGGACTTCGAGTACATTTTGATGTACTCATCGGCCTTCTCATTATGAAGGCGTAGCGAGTATTCCCAAGGGGTTCCCGTCGACTTCCCCGGCATCGCCAACTTGTAAAAATACTTGAAGACCCTCAGATCTGGTCGAATCCCCAGGTACGCCTCATAGAGGTAGACGAAGATGTTGAGGTTGGCGATTGAGTTGGGGCTAGGTTGATCAGTTCGATGTTGTAGTACTCAAGAACTAGCGAAAGGAACTTGTGTACCGAAAATATGAGTCCGCACTCGATGTAGGCAAGAAAAACAAAGATTTTCCCTTCTTCTCCTCTCGAGTAATACTCTCCAGTGATGGTCCCCACTTAACCAGACTCTTTTCTAGAAGCATCCCGATCTCCTCTAAAGCCTTGAGCTTTTTTTCGCTCGGATCTAAAACCAGCCACTTGGTGATTGAGTCCAACAGGATTGGATGAGCAGTGGTCGGTGAAGATTTTAGGGCGAAAATAATAAAGGAGGTCAGAAGAGATCCTTTGTAGGAAGATGAAGAGTTAGTTTAAGATAATATGAGGGCATAAAGTCCTTTAGGCGGCGTGCCGAACTGATTTTATAGCTGCAACTCCTTAACTGCAAACAGGAGTTACCCAAAAGTCCAACGAAAACAAACCAATATCCAACGAATAGAAAACTCTCCGATTCCCAAGTCAGTTTCACAACTTTAAAGTGAATACAAACCACCTCGTTTGTCACGACATTAAATGAGGGTTAGCCCGAAACAACTTCTCATCGGGGGTTCACACGACTAATTCATTTTAAATTTCGGCGGCTAGCTAACGAGGATTAAAATCTCTATGTATTACCTTAATACATAATTAAAAGACTATATGTCTTCATGGTCGTAACCCCTAAGGCTAATGACCACTGTGGTCGTAAGGATTCCAGAGGTTATTTATGGGTACCCTGGTCGGATGAGGTTCTGTACCCAGTCCCCAACTAGATGACTGCTCGTAGAAGCCTTGAACTGGTATCTAGATCTAACTGCAAGTATATTTTAATCGTGTGACGAATAGAACACATGTGATATTTGCTCCATACCACGTGACAGTTCATGATCCTAAGACACTAACAATAACTACCATACGGTTTAGTGTTTCGCAGACGCCAACCGGTGACCAGTTACTGTTCCACTAATAACAACTGTCCCTCCGACCAGACGTGTCACTTTTAACAGGCATCTTTCCTAGGAGTAACTGTCACCTCTTCATTGGTTATTTAAAGAAAAAGCATGGAGGAACAAAGACATTGGATTGAAGCATCGCAATCATTACTAGATTCATGTTCTAACTCTGATTCAATAGCATAGCAAGCACTACGCTCAGTGTAATTAAGATTAGTCCACCTCCTTGTCGAATGCATCCCTTGTAAAGGATCCAGTTCATAACAATAAAGACCAATTTCATTCTCTCTCAAGAACTTTTTGTCATTTTTCTCTATTTTTATATCGTAAGATCGACGACTCGATCGTCAACACATAGTAGGACGGCAGAGTGATGGCTCGGCGGTGGAGCCAACGACGTCTGGGAAGAAGAGGAGGAGGCAAAGGTGAGGAGAGGTGAAATGGAGAGGAGCGCTGCCTCACATCGTTCCCCAGCACCACTAATCGCCGCCACCAACCGAGGTCACAGGGATCGCTGGGGGCGATCAGATCTGCACCCTATGTGATGAGGACATCGACCCTAAGGATACAACCACTACTTCAACCTGCTGCACTGCATCCTCTACTTCCTTTACTTCACCAACATCTTGTCCAATTGGACTTTTGGCTAATGCAATGCCATATTACCTAATTGGATCGAGCTAAGTCTACATGCCATGGTGCTACGTCTACATACCATGATACTATATGTACATATCATGGTGCTACTACATGTGCCAAGCAGGAGTTCAAGCTGGATACATTTTGGTCAGATCAGCTTGGAATCAGCCTGACAGCACCAACATAAAACAGGCGTAACTTTTGCGAACGAAATCCGATTCGGGTGATCTTGGGCTTGTTGGAAAGTTTATTCCGAGACCTTTCCAACAGATCCAGCCTCATCTCCAAATCCCTTCTGGAATGAACGCAATCATCAAAAGAAGACGTTATATCACTTGTTTGGGCCAACCTGGGCTTTGTAATCATACTGAACTTGGCCCATCTGCCTGCGTCCCACCCAGGGGTGTGGTTATTGTTCACATGAACAGTAACCCACAGCCTTTAGTACCACCCCGCTGGTTCATTTAGTTTTGTGGCTCCTTGTTCCCTATTTAAGGAGTTCGCACCCCTCTAGTTTTCTTGGATTTTGTTTAGTTAAAAGTTAGCCTTGTTGCAACTTCGTGTATTAGCTTGTGTCGACTAGACCAACCATAATACCGCTTTCGAAATCCCAATTTCAATATTTCAATCTTTATTTGCAATTTTAGATTGCTTTATCTTTTTCTTGCGTGCTTCTTCGGTGTATGCAGGAATCGACCTTCGTGGTCAGGTCAACCGGGTATTCGTGCACGGTTGATAACGACTTGTCAATCAATTCATGTATTGCGTGGTTTCGAGCCTTGCGTGTTCGTAGCCGAGATCGTCAAAGTTAAGCGACGCGTACCAGACTTATCGTTCTCATCGAAAGATCGGGCCAACAAATCAAACCTTAGGGTTCATCAGGTGGTATCAGAGCTACAGTTCTTCGGTGAGAGTTTCCTGTTTTCTAGTACTAGATTCGTTTTTCATACCTAGAGTCCAGAAAATTACCAAAAAAATTACATCTATCATCCATACCGAGCCCCTTGAGCCTTTGCAATTTTTTTATTTTCAGTTTGCTTTTTGAATCTTTGGTTGCATTGTCATGTCTAGTTGCTGATCTTTAGCCCTAGTTATTGTCTAGTTGGTCGTTCTCTAGATTGCTTCTTGTGTTTTTCCTTCGCGTCGCTTGATCGTTGTTTTAGGGTTCATAGTTTTTACATCTAAACATAAAATTCGTGGGTTAGAACTCCTCTAACCTGCCCCAAAAAAAGATAGAACACTTTGCTTTTTTTTTTGCGGCTCGCGGAAAACCCTAGGGCTGGAAAAATAATAGAAGGAGAAAGAGGCCGCCACAAAAAACAAAAGACGTGGTAGAAAAAAAAAACAATCTTACACCAAAAACCAGTGAAAATTGGTGGAGCCCTTCTACATATAGCCACAATCTTGCATAAAAAATTTCAGCAATATTAGCACACGGAATCAAAAGATATAGCAATTTAAAGATTGAAACCGAGTAGGTTTCCAGTCCCAGTACGATTCCGTTTCCGAGAGACCTTCAGTAAAACGGGCATTACTTTTGCATATGGTGTCCAATTTGGACGTTCTTAGACTCGTTGGAAAGCTAACAACGAGGCGCATACTTTCCACTTAATGCATCAATCTCCCTCCAGGGAACCCAAAATAGGTCATTTTCAGCTCCGAATTCGCGTCACAAGTTTTCGGTTTCGGTTTTTGCCGTTTCTTTCAGTCTTCTCTTCAGAATTTGGGGTTCGCCTTAACTGCAAAGTTGTAGATCTCATCGAAACCTTTCAAACGAGTATATATAAGTCATATAAAAATTTGCTTTTTCATCTCTCGAGACTAACTATTGTTTTCTGCTTAAACTAAAGCGTTGTTTACGCTTCACGTTATTCCGTTTTTGTGCTCTACATCGTGTGAACCATCTTGTGCCCTACAAAGAAGTTTGAGTAGTTGGTTAGCATCTCCCCTAGCACTTGTTGTGAGGTTTTCCATTGCTTACATCAAGTCACATTTATCTTTGCGTGTGCATACATACACATCTCTTAGTGGGGCTTTGATTAGCTAAACTTTGATTAGACTAGGATCAACACTTGTGACTAGTACTTTGAACTGCTTTTCAACTTTGCATGCTGTATTGAATAATTGATATTCCTTTGCTACATACTAGCCTTCCGAACTCCACTTCCTACTAACTCAGCAGGTGCCGTTCCTCGCAATCGTTGGGCTGATCACAAGTGAGAGTATCACGAACCAGCCACCGGTTGTACCACTTCCTTGCTGCATTGGTAAGAACTGGTAAGAACTGGGTATAACCTTGAGTGTGAGCAACTTGTGAAACTCCAGAAACTAGTAGTTCATAGAGACATATACACTGTGATTGGTTCTTTGTTTTCTACTAACAATGACAGGGTCACATGGATGTACATATGGTGTAGACAATAACGACCACTCTTTGGGGCATACTGGTAAGGGATCTTTCACACCTCGCACAAGAGAGCTCGTGCGGCACATTGAGCACTCGCTCGGTGAGAGTGTTCACGATGCCTTGGATAAGATCAATGACAATCTCGTGGTGCTCCACACACGCGTTGTGCTCCTCGAGCGTCAGCCACTTGCTGACAACAGGACCCATGATCATGAGCCAAGAGTGGAGGACCCTCCCGCCGCCGCACCACCTCCCTCGCCGACACCACCTCCTGCGTGCCGCACACCACCATGCGGTCCGCTCTTGGGCGATGAGGTGGAAGAAGAAGATGTGAACAATTACATCTGCTATACGAAATGATGGAGCCAATATGCACAATGATCGTAACCATCGTCGGCTTCATCGTAATCGTCAAGGTATGGGACAAAATCAACGTGAGGTACGTGACCATAATAATGCATTTGGTAAAATTAAATTCACTATGCCTTCTTTTGCTGAAAAATATGATCCTGATGCTTATCTCACATGGGAGCTTACCGTAGAACAAAAATTTGCTTGTCATGAATTCCCGAAGATAAGAAAGTTAGAGCTGCTACTAGTGAGTTTTCTGATTTTGCATCTATTTGGTGGAGTGAATATGGTCGTACTCATCAGGACATACATAGAACATGGAATGCTTTGAAAAGTGCAATGAGACATAGATTTGTACCTTCATATTATTCCCGTGATTTGCTGAATAAATTACAACGTTTAAGACAAGATAGTAGTTCTGTAGAGGATTATTATCAAGAATTGCAAACTGGTTTATTGCGTTGTGGGTTAGATGAAACTGAATATGCTAAGATGGCTAAATTTTTAGGAGGTTTAAACCGAGAAATTCAGGACATACTTGATTATAAAGAATACAATTCTATCACTCGTTTGTTCCATCTTGCTTGCAAAGCTGAAAGAGAAGTGCAGGGTCGACAATCTCGCCCTAGGGGCAATTTTGGAGGGGCAGGTCGGCCAAGTTAGCAACAACACGTGACACCCTCCTCAAGCCGTGTGCCTCCTTCTACCCCTTCCACTCCTGTGCATGTCCCTAATGCAAGCAAATCAACAGAGGTACAAGTCCCTACAAAATGTGCTTCGTTCGTTGCTTCGACAGGGCGATCTAGGATGTACAATGTCACCGTTGCAAAGGGTTTGGGCACTTGATGCGTGATTGCCCAAGTCAGCGAGCTTTACTTATTAAGGACAATGGTGAGTACACTTCAGCTAGCGATATTGAGGAAGAACAAGTTTTGGTTGCAACTAACAATGTGGGTGATGAAACTAAGGAAGAACATATAAGCCATGAGGCCTCTGACATGTACCAAGCTTAGTTGTCCAGCGTGTGCTAAGTGCCCAAATGGAGCTTGCTGAACAAAATCAACATCATATTTTGTTTCAATCCAAGTTCGTCATCAAGGATCGTTCATGTAGAGTCATCATTGATAGCGGAAGTTGCAACAACCTTGCTAGCATAGACATGGTCGAGAAGCTTGGCTTGACCACAACACCACTCCCTCATCCTTTCTACATTCAATGGCTGAATTCTTGTGGTCAGTTGAAGGTGACTAAACTTGTGCGCGTACATTTTTCTATTGGATCATATCATAACTATGTTGATTGCGATGTCGTACCTATGCAAGTATGCTCATTATTATTAGGTAGACCTTGGCAATATGATAGATATACTGAACATCAAGGTAGATCTAATCATTTTACTTTCACATATAAAGAAAGAAAAATCACTTTACTTCCAATGTCTCATGCTGCCATATTACAGGATGAATTAGAAAGATATGAGAGAACAAGTACAGAGAACACAAAAGATGATCATAAGATTATAGCTCCAAGTCAAATTAAATTGAAAGCTCCTGTTATGTTAGCTACAAAATCTAATTGCATTGATATGGAAAAACATGAATCTGAATGTCATACTATGATTTGCAAAGAATCTCAGTGTCCATTAGAAGAAATGTATGTTTCTTTGCCTCCTGTTGCTACTAATCTTTTGCAGGAGAGTGATGACTTGGAGAAAACGAATGAGTCAAGAACGACTCAACTTCAAGAAAGGGAGGATGATAAGGACATCGACCCTAAGGATACAACCACTGCTTCAACCTGCTGCACTGCATCCTCTACTTCCTTTACTTCACCAACATCTTCTCCAATTGGACTTTCGGCTAATGCAATGCCATATTACCCAATTGGATCGAGCTACGTCTACATGCCATGGTACTATGTGTACATGCCATGGTGCTACTACATGTGCCAAGCAGGAGTTCAAGCTAGATACATTTTGGTCAGATCAGTTCGGAATCAGCCTGACAACACCAACATAAAACAGGCGTAACTTTTTCAAACGAAATCCGATTCGGGTGATCTTGGGCTTGTTGGAAAGCTTATTCTGAGACCTTTCCAACGGATCTAGCCTCACCTCCAAATTTTTTCTAGACTGATCGCAATCATCAAAAGAAGACATTATATCACTTGTTTGGGCCAACCTGGGCTTTGTAATCATACTGAACTTGGCCCATCTGCCTGCGGCCCACCCAGTGGTGTGGTTATTGTTCACATGAACAGTAACCTACAGCCTTTAGTACCACCCCGCTGGTTTATTTAGTTTTGTGGCTCCTTGTTCCCTATTTAAGGAGTTCGCACCCCCTCTAGTTTTCTTGGATTTTGTTTAGTTAAAAGTTAGCCTTGTTGCAACTTCGTGTATTGGCTTGTGTCGACTAGACCAACCATAATACCGCTTTCGAAATCCCAATTTTAATATTTCAATCTTTATTTGTAATTTTAGATTGCTTTATCTTGTTCATGCGTGCTTCTTCGGTGTATGTAGGAATCGACCTTCGTGGTCAGGTCAACCGAGTATTCGTGCACGGTTGATAATGACTTATCAATCAGTTCAACGATTGCGTGGTTTCGAGCCTTGCGTGTTCGTAGCCGAGATCGTCAGATTTGAGCGACGCCTACCAGACTTATCGTTCTCATCAAAAGATCGAGCCAAAAAATCAAACCTTAGGGTTCATCACTATGTATCTCCATCGTTGAATCGCCGCCCTCGAGGCCATGCACAAGCAACCATGCCACTGCCACTAACGTCGGCCGCTCAACCCTAGGGCCTCGAACACCAAGAGAACGATGGGGAGGGGATAAGATAGGCTGGCGGTGGAGCGGCAACACATAAATCGTGGCGAGCGGGGAAGAAAGGGAACGAAAAGGAGGCGGGCGGTGCGGGGTGAATGGATGGGTAAGGGGAGAAGAGAGGCCAGCGGGTGGAGCGGCAGCGGCGGTGACGCCCTGGCCGGCGACGGTGGTGGAACACGGATCGTGGAGAGCCAAGGGGTGGAGGGCAAACTGTTAGTGATATGCCTTAGAGGTAATTATAGAGATGATTGTATCACGCCTATGTTTAAGAGTTATAGAATAAATGTTATTATGTTCCTTGGAGGAATTATTATTTATAAAGATTAATAAGTATGTGACTTGTTTGTGAAGCTCTTTAACTTATATGATGTCATTCTAAATGTATCGTTGGTCAGATGTCACTGGTCAGAATATTAATGACTTATCAACCAACACATGCACTGATTGATGACTATGTTTCACCGGTCATAGATATGAGGATATCGAATCAATAATATAAACACATGTTAGATAACATGATGTTAGATTAACCTGCCTTGAGATACTATTGAGATTGTTATGATTTTATGTGTCATGAGTTGGTCTCAAGCAATAATGATGTATAATCCTTAGACCTAAGGCCAGCATGGTTTTCTATATGTGTAATAGTATACTTAGGGATTAACAAACACTACTCCGTAATTGGGTAGTTATAAAGATAGCTTTTGAATATGCTCTGAAACACGCGGAGGAATGTGACTGGACGGATATGAGATTTGCTCCTCCTAACATAACAGGTGATAATCTCTAGACCCCTCGATGTGGTTGGATAATGAAAGTGCATGGCTGTGCCGCTAGTGGTCGAAGAGTCGACCATATGAAGTTATTTGTCATTTGATCGAGAAAGTATTGAACAGTCTATGGTTGAAAAAATATCTGACTTGGAGTTCAATCAGATATCGCGAGGCAATGGGAGGATACACAAATAGGTCGTTCAGTCCGACCAGATACAAACTGGTCATATGGAGAAACAGACTAATCATAAATATTGGTCGAACATGATCACTAACTAGTTGAAGAACTAGTCGTAAGAAGTCACGAACTAATCGTGACTAAATAGGAGCTGGACATACGAAGATACGAGCTGGTCATAAGTGATAAGGACCTGATCGCAAATTATTTTACATAAGATTCGTCCGATATAATTTTTATATGTGTTTAGGAATCGTTATATCCTGCTATAAACCGCTAATGGCTCGTAGTCAGAAAAGAGTTTCCGAGTCACAATCGATTACGCATGAACTTACCGAGTCACACACGTAATGAGCTGAAATAAATGAGTTCGGATAGGATCCGTTATAGACTCTTTATAAGGGGATGCATGGGGCTGTTGGGATGTAAGAGAGTTGCTCCATTGAAACCCTAGCCGCTATCTTCCCGAAGGCCATACCGTGCGCGTTGGTGCTAGCACACCAGCGTACGACGTTCCACCCCTTGACGCGTGGATACTGTAGAGGCGCTACTGCGATTGCTGCTGTGCTGATCGAGGACGATCCACGACCTATGCATGGAACGTAACAGGTTGCTGGAGTAGACGATCGGTACCGAGGATATTGGACGATCGACTACGATCACTACATCAATGCACTCAACGTTGTATCAGGCTGTTCCAACTATTCTTCTGTTGCACTGCGCGTCTACTGGTAACAATATGTGATCTCTTATTTGTACGGCTTCCTTGTCTATGTGTTAGAATTTTTGAATTGTATGCTAGTGTAGCTTACCTTAATCCTTTTATAAACGTGAAGGGGGAGGGTGGGGCAGGGCGTGAAAGGGAATGAAAAGGAGGCGGACAGGGCGCGGCGCCTGTGTGGGGAAGGGGGAGAAGAGAGGCCGGCGGGTGGAGTGGTGGCGACGCCTTGGCCGTTGACACCGGTGGCGCATAGGTCACGGAGAGTGGGGGAAGAAGGGAAACGAGAAGGGGGTACAGTGCGGCCTATGAATGGGGAAGGCTAGGGTTTCAGTGGGGCAAGGAAGCGAAACAAACAAGTCTAAGCTGTCCGTCGCAAACCTGCGATCTGACGGCTCTACACCCGGTCGATCCCGACCATACAATCGTGATCCGAGGCGCAAGATAAATGGAGCTGGGCAACGGAGGCCTCAACGGAATCGCGGAAACGCAGCGGGGAGGGGGTGGGTTCGCAAAATCAGGAACGTGGGGCCTCCCAGCGGCCGGCGATTATTTCCGCTGTAAGAGAATATATATTACGTTACTGGCGCGGCAGATTTAGCATCACCGCTTGCGAGTCCTCCGTTCCGGTCGGGATTTCAGCTCTGTAGCAACTCGTATTTGGGTGGAGCCTACGTAGTAGCCACGATGTCCGCTCTCCTGACGAGTTCAAATCGAGGCGACTCCACCCCTTTAGGCCTTTTAGCTGCATCTGGGTGACGCTTGAGTTTTTTTGCTGTTTTTGGTTTGAACTTTGAAGCATGTTTGTGTCCGTTGAGACATCTGAGAGTTGCATTAGGATTTGCTATTGAAGCATATATTTTTGTTTCGAAACTCTTGAAACTTGGATATATATTGAATTTTGAAACCTTCAAACTTGAATCATGAAATCATAAAACTTGTTGAAACTTTAATCCGGAATGCTGAAACTTTAAACATTGAACTTGAAACCATTTGAAACCTCAATCATGAATTCTGAAACTTTCCTGAAACTTTGAAACGTCAATCTTATAAACTAGCTGAAACTTCTAAATTGCAAGCTCAAAACTTTTTGAAACATGCTTCCTTTGAAACTTTGAAATTTGAATCATAAAACTTGTTGAAACTTCAAACTCTAATCTTTGGAAACTTCTAAACTTCAAATCCTCTTGTGCGCTGAGGAGGAAGGCGACATGGTCTCATATTGCTTGCTCCAACATGTGAGATGGAAGACGACAATGGGCTTGACCGGAAGAGGATGGAGGTGAGGTCTCTCCTACGCTCTGGCGTGGGTGGAGGAGGATGGTGACGTGGCCCCAAGCGTGCCCCCATGCTAGCAGAGGAAGACAATGGCGAGGTTTCACGCACACTCGGCCATTGATGGAGGATGACAATGGCACACACTCGTCTATTGGCGGAGGACAACGACCGGCTCAACATGCTCAACAAGGGTCATTCGATTAAACTAATCGCATGGTTTACACCTATTCCGTAGGATTCGTTCGCAACAGTATACCTCGCAAGTCTCTTCCTAGAAATTAGCCTAGATAATTCGATCGAGGAGTACTACGGGACACTATACCATCGGAATCGATTCTCACGGTGTAGATCTTGCTCCTCCAGCTGCCCTCCCCTCCTCCTCCTCCTCCTCCTCCTCCTCCCTCTCCCTCACCTTCGCTGCCTCCCTCCTCCGTTGCCACCGCCACCGCGCCGATCACAACTCTGTGCACCTCCTCTGCCGCCCCGCCCCCACCTCCCCTACTGTGGTGCGGTGAGCTGTACCGCCGGCTCCCCCTCCCCCACCAGCCACCCTGCATAGCCTAACATTCTCTTGGCCCTTACCTCATTGTCCCGCCCTCCGCCACTACCCATCGTCCACTGGTGGGCCACAGCTGCCCTGTCCTCCCTCTACAACTGGGGGCATGGTGAAGCCGTCCGGATGTGGTGGCGTCGCTGCTCCTCTTGCAGGACCTCGTCGCGCCTGTCCGTCCTTCCTCATCGTAGGTACATAGAAAGAGAGAGAGAGAGAGAGAGAGAGTTGAAGGCATCGAACCGTTCGTGGGGGCGCCACAATGCTTTGATCCAACGGTGAGATGCTATTCCATTGTTTTGGAGAAAAACGCTATAACATTTTTTAGTCTTTCTCAATTGATCATAGCAAAATTCCCCTCGGCCAAATAGACCCTAGATCGTTGAAATTTCAATCGGACATATGGAACCGACGAAATGGCACGTCACTTGTGGTGTGTTTAGGAGTTGACCAATGCAACGAAATTGTATCCTGTTGACCTGCATTTTGGGGGAATAAAATGAACAACTATATCTAAAAATTTTACGGACTATTTCCATTGTAGCTGTCGACAGAAATGCAGCCAGTTCATATATATGTAGTTGAGGCAGGCTGGGTGGCCTTCCAATCTTACGCGGCGATCGAAGGTAAGAAGCGGAGGATAGTGCAGGCTAACCTAGGCCGCGCCATGGCCTAGTGTGAGTAGTATCCGAGAACGGACCGAAATTTGAACATCTTGTTGATGAAACATGACCGTGAACCGTGGTGAAGTGTTTTAAATTCTATAAAAGCAAACAAAGTCGAAAATTATGAAACTTGTGGAGATGTCATGATATCATATGTGGAGGTGTGAAAAAAATTGAGAAGGTTTCACTTTACGTTGTCACGTCTGATGCTTGCAAAGCGACATCTCCACCTCCGCCGCCTCGGCAGCTTCGCCTGCCGCCTCCATGGCCGCCCTTGCCCTCCCTTCCGCCACGCCTTATGTCGCTGCGTCGACCCAGACGACCTTGCCGTCGCCCTCCCTCACGTGAGCCGCTCAGCGCCGCACTTCGGATATCGGGTAGTTTTTAACCATGGGATCTTGGATCATGTAGGTTAGATAAATTCATCAATATTAAGCAGTTCCTTTTTTTGAAGGGCGGGACTAAAAATATATTTGTATGAAAGTCATGCCACAACATTGAACTCCACAATGAACACGAATTAATGCATACCAAATGATTTAATAACCCGGCTTTGCTACTTTGGAGTACAAATGTTAGTCTTGTGGGTCTATGCTCTTTTAATCTATTTGAACTATTATTGAGATACCAATCATGTTACCAATGTAGGCATTGATACCAATCTAACTCACTGGAATTTGGATTTATTTTATCGATGCAAATTGGATTAGGATAGAAGGGTACATTCTTTTATTTTAGATAGAAGAAACATTTCTTCTATCTAAAATAAAAAAGAATTTTGTGATTTATTTATTGCTATATCAATTTATGGAATTGATACACCATTTAATTGATATCGTTTAGCAAAGCAATATAGTACTACCACTACGGTATTGTGATAGCTTTGTTGGCTAAGTTGATACGTTGAAGTATCTTGTGAATGAAAATTACTACAACCACATCCACTGAGCTTTATAACTTCACCAACACCCTTGATGAATGCATCATTGCCTTGACCACGATATGTACATGTTTCTTCAAAGTTTCTATATTATGAATCTTGTGGTTTCATTACCCTTGTTACTACCGACTATTACAAGCATGCAAAGGACAGTCATTGGATGTACACGGTGGTGCGTGGTGGCGGTGGTGGAGGTGGTGGTGGTGGTGGCGGTGGTGGTGGTCGTGGCGGTTGGCGGTGGTTACATTACTCGTTGATACATATGTTAGAGGATGGATGACCATCATTGGATGTACGCGGTTGGAGAAGTCGGGAGTGATTACACTACGAATGGATGAACAAGACCGATGCTTTCTTGAACCGTGCATTTGGCAAGGTGCTAAAGGACATTGTCTAGTTTTGTGTCCTGCGACAAATGTGGAAACAAGAGAAGGGTAAACAAGGTGGACATGGGTAAACATCTTTTGAAGAATGGATTCTCGCGGACTACACCTATGGGTCCACCATGGTGAAGCCCATCGTATGAGAGAGGAGGTGGTGAGACCACGCTTCGAGGCTTATGATGTCGATGCCTTGGTAGCGAGACATGTTAGATGACTTTCACCAGGGCAGGTTTGATGAGGGACGTGAGAAGGAGGAGATGGAGGCAGCGCACTTACGTTCTTCTACGACATGATGGACTCGGCCACGAAACCCCTTCACGATCGGTCAACGGTGTCTCAGCTGGATGCCATTGGGCGCTTAATGGGGTTGAAGTCCGAGTTAAACCTGAGTCGAGAAGGCTTGATAAGATGTTGGCGTGATTGGCACCACCTTCCCGGAGGGCCACATACGCCAAAGAGCATGTCACGAGTCACGTAAACTCCTTCGTGCACTTAAGATGCCGTATGAGCGGATACATGCTTGTTCGAAGGGTGCGTCCTATTTAGGAAAGAACACAAGGATGCAAAGTCTTGTCCAAGTGTAAATCCTCCGGTACACGGAGGTAGACTCGTGATGGCCGGAAAGAGGCGACACGATCCCGTGAAAATCCTACGGTACCTTCCGTTCCTACCGAGGATCCAACGGACTCCTGCATTTCCGCAAGGAAGGTGTGAGGTTCATTTGGTTGCACAAGGGTGGCAAGTACTCGTCGCTCGACAGGACATCGTCAATTCCTCCCTCTTGACCATCCATTCGGACAAGACATCAAGAACTTTCACGAAGGTGTCGAGTGATGCACCGCACACCGCGGGATGATGATGTGTGCCGAGGTTCATGCTCACATAGATGCTCTCGTGCCCAATCAAGAAGGTGGTTTGTGGGATATGGTGAGCAACATATGTGGACTCATAAGTCGGGCTTGACGAGGCTCCCCTATTTCGATGACCTTCTTCCGCCACATAACATTGATGTAATGCACATCTTGAAAAGAATGTCGCCGAGGCACTTTGGGCAACACTCATGGACACTGAAAGTCTAAGGACAACCCTAAGGCTAGAGTGGACACAGCAACGTTATCACGATAGACCAAATCAAGAGATGTAGCCTCCTAGTCGCGGCAAGACATGGAGAAGGCCTAAGGCGATTTCGTCTTGAAAAAGGACCAAAGGAGGGAAGTACTTGAATGGATCAGGGCGCTAATGTTCCCGATGGGTATCGGCGAATCAAGAAGGGGAGTGAACTTAGGCACTCTGCGAATCAGCGGGATGAAGAGTCATGACTACCACATATGGATTGTTTGCTGCTTCCCATGATGGTTCGAGGCTATGTCCCTCAGAGTATGTCGGCAAGTCTTTGGCAGAGTTGAGCTATTTCTTCCATGACTTTGTGCCAAGGAGCTATCTCGGACCGTTATTGATGACTTGGAAAAAGTGGCACCGTGTTGCTCTGTAAGTTGGAGAAGATCTTTCCACGGCTTTTTCTTGGCGATCACGGCATTTGATTGTGCACCTCCGTATATGAGGCACGTGTGAGGGGCCGTGCGTCTGCGTGGTGCTATCAATCGAGAGATGTCTGAAGACTCTTCGCAAAATGTAGAAATAAAGTCAAAATTGAGGCTTCCATTGCAGAGGCATACATTCGGAGGAGGTGTTAAACTTCACGAGAAATACTACAATCGAGAACCTTCCTAGCGTTTATAATCCACCCCTCGTTACAATCTTTGGCGAAAATGAATCGAACCTCAGCCTTTTCCAAGGGCAACTCGGAAGCGCAAGTGCATCGACCACTAAGCAATTGAAAAATGAAGAGTGGCGCAGTATCATGCTATATGTGTTGACCAACCTTGTCGAGGTGCGTACCGTTCATTGGGTAAGTTTTCAACGAACTTGTTTCAATACGCCGTCACTCCTTGTTTCTTCGTCCAACCCCCTTGTTTCTCGTTGGTACAGGGAATTTCTTCGTCAATCCTGGCATGAATCAAGGGATCCTACCCCGCAGGAAACTGATACCCTTCTTTCACAGGGTGCGGGACCGGGGAGCCAGATTTCATTTCTTGGTTCAAGCGAAGAACTTGTCCAATTTAGCTCGTACTTAGTTCGACATTCCAAGTTGATCGTACGTTCGAATAATATAACGATCTATCCTGCTTGAGCTTGCAGGCCCAAACCGATGCGTCTATAAGTGACGAGTTGAGACAGGTTGCAAACGGCTGTGTCGTTAGGGTCAAGTCATTTACCGGTTATGACGTGAATGGATATCGTTTTCACAAAGCAAGCTACGAGCAGAGTCGGCCCAATCGAAAAACCACAAAGCAATGGAGTTTTACGCCTAAGAGCGATGGCCTCGACTATTATGGAAGAATTGAAGAAATCTCTGAACTTCCATTTTATGGTTCCAAACCTCTTAATCTGTCATATTCAAATGCCACCGGTTTCATCACGAGTAACGAGGCGAACCCTAAGCTTGGGCTAGTCGAGATTCGACGAGATTCATCTATCCACGAAAAGATGTCTACATTGTGGCTCAACAGGCCGTCTGAGTTTATTATACGCCATACGCGTGCCAAGACAAAGAGCATCTTAAGGGTTGGGCTATTGTGCACAAGGTATCGCCACACGGTGAAACTACTCCGTCCCAAGCGATGAAGATTACAACTTCAACCCAAACTCATATGATGGAGAGTTCTTTCAAGAAGAGGGGCTACAAGGGAGGTTTGAGATAGACTTAACCAAAGCGATAGGAATGGAAGTAGACAATGAAAGGGTTGATAGCGAGGACGCTGGAGACGAGGTGCGAAATGTGAAGGACTTACAAATGCTTGAGCGATTACGTTTAGGCAATGACAATGAAGACAACATTCCTCCTTCTGGATAGTGTTGATGATTTGGACAATATTGATAGTGATGACGAGACCTATGATCCACCTAATCCCAATCATGAAGATTATTTCTAATACATGTAATACTATGTTTTTGTAATTATGTTTTGTTCATTTTGCATCTATTTCTAATACATGTATTACTATGTTTTTGTAATTATGTTTTGTTCATTTTGTATCTATTTCTAATTACGTCTTGCTTATTCTTTTAATTGCAAGTGAGTGAACAAAGATGGCGGGCGACCATCGTAGGGACGTGTCCTCGCTTTACTTTGAGACCACGGACTGCTGAGGAGGAGGCGGAGGGAGTCTGACAGGAGGAGGAGGAAGAGGGCCGCCCGGACCGCAGAGAGGAGGGCGTCTCCTCCCACTTCCACGCCATGCCGAGGAGGTCTTGGAGGAGGTGGTGGCGCCTGTGGGCGAGTTGGACGAGGACGGCGGCGAGCGGTAGGCACGGTTCCGCTTCCTCCTCTTCCTCTTGAGTGTCTACTTGCGAGGTCCCGAGCCTCCCTCGAGTTCTGCATCCTCACCACGCCCGGTGATTCGCCCGGGGCAAAAGTAAGTAACTTTAGATGTTGTCACCACTACTTCATATGATATGTTGAAAAAAAAGAAACTAATAATTTTTCTTAATCACTTGTGCAGGAAAAACCGGGTGGTTGTGTCGGTGGTAGCGCCCGCCAATGGCATCCTGGGTCTTCCGTGCGCAGCAACACTACCCCGGCATTGTCGTCACGCACGGGAAGACGAGCCGCCTACTCGTTTGACCACAACGCAAGTCGCCGATGCGGAGTACCCCAACAAGGCGCGCGGTGAAGGCGGAGTTTTGGGTAAGTCTCCTCGCACAACATTGCTCAATACATCGTATTCATTGAACTTTTCTTGAAATAATGAATGGATACATCGCGTTTGTATGCGGACTTATCTCGAGATCGATGAGGGATTTGAGGCCAATACGAACGTGGCTACCAAAGCTGTAAAAACTCATCACCGACATGCATCACGAGGTGCGCATCCGAGCCATCGTAACCTACCAATTGAAGCTTGAGAGAAGGTCACCAAGAAAGACGCAAGAAACATGACGACCGGACCCGATGCCTTGAGGTAGATGAAGAACATTAATATTGATTCGTTTTGAGATTAAGTACGTTTAATTTGATCTTCTTATATGTCAAATACTTGATGGCGTGTAGATGATTCCCCGGTGGTGCCAATCGTTTCCGAGTCTTTGGGCGATGATCGTGGACAAGTGGTTCACGGAGGAGTATCTCTAGATGCACTGATGATGCGGGCCGTCGCTTGATGATGCAAGGTCGGCACACCATCAAAGCGTGCAACAACCTCTCCGATACAAACAAGCATGGGTACACGAATTCATTTATCTATTGTGACCACCAATTACACTCGATTTCTAATTATCTTGTTTGTCTTTCTCGCGATCAAGGCCACATAGTGGCCAGCCTTGCTCGGACTTCCGGGCATGGTGTATGGCCCACAAGGGCAAGGCGGCGTCCGAGCGCCTCCTTCAACTTGGAGGACCCGCCCAGCGCACGAACCCGAAAGGTCCACACCGCATCGGTGAATACGTCGCTGGCAAGGTCGGTCCATGGGCCGAACCATGATCCGAGCACCCGGGACTTTGATGGAGAGATCGTCATGAGGTGGGACAAGGAAAGAAGCATGGCGGTTCGGCAGGCGGCCTCATCGACCGGCCTCTACTCCATCTCTCTCCCAGATCCGAACACGAGCCTGGCGAGAGCTTCGACCATACGCATGAGACATTTTGCCGTGCCGGTCGACCTTTTCGAGGTTATTCTGTTTTACTCGTCGTACATTGATCTTTACACACCTTTATTAGCTTTGCATTCTTGAAACATTGGAGTGAAATATTGCGGACCATTTGGAACAAGAAATGAAACAACGTCGACGAGGCTGGAGGCCGGCGAGAGGATGTCGGCAAATTGTGGCCGAAGCCGAGCGAGCCGAGCCCAGACGCAGAGGTGGCGGACATTACGGAGTTCCTACAAGGTCTTGGGCAACATACGGGCTTCTTTGTGCAGTGCATACCGGTGGTGGCTCCACCTCCCTCCCGTCCTGCACCGCAGCCTACTCTGTGAGTATGAAAGTTTTTGCTTTAATTGTGCTTTGCTTGTATGACCTCTACCTTCCTAGATTATGTATCTAATGTAATCTTGTCTCACATGCAATCTCTTCTCCTTTATGCGACCTCAATCGGCGGTTCGAATAATCCACCTCATGCGCCTCCAGATGATGGAGCTTTTCCTTCAATATTTATTAGCCAACAAGGTGTTACTTTGACTACTAAATTTTACTATAATATATTTGAAAATGGTAGGAAACTATAGTATTATAAAAGTATTTTCTATGACAAATTCACTCGCACCATTTTCATATATTCAAATGATATATTTTAGACAATATCTTAATTTAATCAAAATATGTATTGCTTTTCTTTTTGAAAAGCAGGAGCTTATTCTTTATTCACCACGATCATTAAGAGAGTTACAATCATGATGAATACAATCATCAACAAGCCATAAGCGCCGATTACAAGCAGGATTAGGTTCTTGTTTGCAGGCTTTTGATCTTCGATATGTATATGTATTAGTTTGGTAAAATAGATCGCTACCCCCGGCCACCCCTTATTATCAGCTCAAGCTCCGCAACTGGAAGGTGTTGATAGTGGCTACTGGCTCACTGCCCAACTTCTCTTGCTCATTTTCATGCCATTTAACGGCTTAGGTAGACCAAAAACTGCAACTAGCTTGCCAATGAGCCCAACAAACGTACTCCGCCAATGTTTGAGACTTGAGAGTTGAGACTACTGATAGCTCAGAGGAAACAAAACATTAAGTATCTTACTAATAGCAAAACCGTTCAAGCTACGAACTTTTTTTTTTTTTTGAGACTTGAGAGTTGAGACTACTGATAGAGCAAAACTTATTAAAAGTACCATACAAAAAGCTGAACGTACAAGCCATATCTAAGTACAACCAACAAATGAAGGCATTAACAAAGCAAGCATGCATGCTCCGACTAACATACATGTCCAGCTAGCTTATGAAGGAAAGAAACCACAAAAGCAAACAAGACGAACGCGACGGCGTATCAACCACTGGCCAGATCACGCGACGGCGGGCATATCCTTGAGCCACTTGTCGAGCGGCTTGCCGATGGCGTAGACGACGAACCCGATCTCGCGGAGCTTCTCCGGGTCGACGACGTTGCGGCCGTCGAAGATGAACGCCGGCTTCTGCATGGCGTCGTACATGCGCTTGTAGTCGAGGTTCCTGAACACGTCCCACTCGGTGAGGATGCAGACGGCGTGCGCGTCGCGGGCGGCCTCGTAGGCGTCCCAGGTGACGGCGACCTGGTTCGCTGTCGAGGGGCTCATCGGCTGCAGGTGGCGCGGGTGATCCCAGTCGAACTTGTTCATGGCGAGGTCGCGCTGCACCTGCTCCTCCGTCACCTGTGGGTCGTAGATGCTGACGACGGCCTTGTCCCCGAGCAGGCCCTTGCAGACATCGATGGCCGGCGTCTCACGGGTGTCGCCGGTGTCCTTCTTGAAGGCGAACCCGAGAACGGCCACCTTCTTGCCTGCGACGGTGTTGAACATGGAGGAGACGACGCGGTTGACGAAGCGACACTTCTGGTAGTCGTTGATCCGGATGACCTGTCGCCAGTAGTTGGCCACCTCGGGGAGGCCGTAGCACTCGCAGATGTAAACGAGGTTGAGGATGTCCTTCTGGAAGCACGAGCCGCCGAAGCCGACGCTGGCGGAGAGGAAGCGCGGGCCGATGCGCGAGTCCTTGCCGATGGAGTGCGCCACCTCGGCGACGTTGGCGCCGGTCGCCTCGCACAGCGCGGAGATGGCGTTAACGGAGGAGATGCGCTGCGCGAGGAAGGCGTTGGCAGCGAGCTTGGACAGCTCGGCGGACCAGAGGTTGGTGGTGATGATGCGGTCCTCGGGAACCCAGTGCGCGTACACGTCCTTGAGGGCCTTCACGGCGGCGCGGCCCTCGGGGTCTCGCGGCCTCCAATGAGAACGCGGTCGGGCGCGAATAGGTCCTGCACGGCAGTGCCTCGGCGAGAACTCCGGGTTGGAGAGGATCTGGTACCGGACTCCGCGGCTGTTGTGGACGAGGATCTTCTCGATGGCCTCGGCGGTCTTCACGGGCACGGTGGACTTCTCAACCACGATCTTGTCTGAGCGGGAGACGTCGGCGATCATGCGCGCCGCGCTCTCCCAGTAGGTGAGGTCGGCGGCCTTGCCGGCGCCGAGGCCGCGGGTCTTGGTGGGGGTGTTGACGGAGACGAAGACGATGTCCGCCTCGCCGACGTGCCGCTCCACGTCGGTGCTGAAGAAGAGGTTGCGGCCGCGGCACTGCTTGACGACGTCGTCCAGGCCGGGCTCATAGATGGGGAGCCGGTCGCTGTTCCACCCGGAGATGCGAGGCTCGGAGATGTCCACCACCACCACCTCGATGTCTGGGCACTTGAGCGCGATCACCGCCATCGTCGGGCCGCCCACGTAGCCCGCGCCGATGCAGCAGATCTTCACCATTGTCGCTGCTCGGCGGCTGCAACCTCTGTTTTTCCCCCTGCAAATTAAGGTACGTTACGTACAAGATGTAGTTGCCGTGTCACATGCAAATATACATGCGTTATCTCAACAAAATGGGATCGGAAAATGCAGCATGTTAAATCTTGGACGCGTTATCTGGATCAAACAGAACTTGCGTTAAGGCAAAGAGAAATGGATCGAAACGGCGTAAAGGCATAAAGAAAAAGGGAAATTTTGCTGTAGATTCTACTGGTGGGATAGGACGGTAGTATAAATTAAATATGACTATTGATTTGTTAAGAATATAATAGACTTTTCTTTCTATTATGGATTTTTTCAACTAGAGTTGAAAATACTACTCTTATGACATATGGTTCCTACATAGGTAAACACAATTCTACTTCTCTCGGGATTATACTACTCATACTACCAGGTATAGTATAATTAAATCATAACTAATATGAACCATTTTAATTAAAAAAAATAGATGATATATATTAAATTAAATATACCATAAAAAAAACTTAAGAAAAATTGTTCCAACACGTCCCCATCAACATTGCAAAATGTTTCTTTGGGAAGAGTCAAAGTAAATAGTTTTAGTTGGGATAAAATTGAAAAGGCAAGAAGCATCGCGCAACCCCAGAACACCAATGGGCTACATCAACATGATGATTCAGAGAAACAAAGATGCGAACCTTTAGTCCTTCGGTGCTAGGAGGAACAAGGGAATGGAGCGAGTGAAGATGGTGTGAAGAAGAAGAGGAAAGGGAATGAGATGTGCTGTTGTTGGTGCAAGTGATAGGTGAACGGCTCAGAGCGAATGTAGTAAGCCAGCGACCCCCACTTTTACCGTTCCTACACTGTGACCGAATTGACTGCATCCGTTTAGCTTGTAACCAGTGCCGCGTATTTGCATGATTAAATTTATTTCAAAGTTTATATTGTTAAATGATATAACTTAGATACTTAGTAATATAGTTACGTATTTTGTAGGCTATTTAGATTTTTTAAGACATCATAAATATTAGAAATGGCAATAAGAACTTGAAGAAAAATACAACTTTAAGAACATAAAAGTATGACATTTAATGAAAGAAAATTATTTAGCGTAATAAGTTATTATGATTCTTGGAACCATGACCACTATCCATCGTGCATGAATAATGTAGTTGTACCCCTATTTTTCCTCCGTTATTTACTCTTTTATCAAAATATATGCATGTATATGTACCTCTATTTAATCTCAAACACTACATTGATTACGTGTACCACAAATTATCTTATTAGTTTATATGGTATTAGAGTACCTTCTTGATGCATGCACTCATATACCATAGGCGACCTACCTTGAATTTATCTTTCCTCACATGACAATTTGCTCCATGAACCATGTTTCTTCTATCTCTTCTTGCCACCACACTTTTACCTTTATTAATTCAAATAAAATTGGTAAATTTTTCTAGGGTACTAAACTACTCAAAAGTTTTTGAAAAGCTAAATTTTGGGATGTTACATTGTAGATCATATTGCATTAAGGTTAGTCAGATATAATTCTTGTGTATTCGGAGATCGCTTTGTCTGCTAGGACCCGCTAACAACTCGTGATCGAAAGGAGTTTTGAGACACAACCAATTAAGTATGAACCTAACAGGCCACACATTAGCGGGTTGGAACAAACATGTTCGAATAGGATCCGTCATGAGCACTATATAATGAGATGCTTGAGGCTATTGAGACATACGAGTTGATGTTAGTTGCTTCAAACCCTAGCCGCCATCTTCTTAAGAGAGCTTTCTCGTGCGACTTGGTGCTAGCACACCGGTGTATGTTGTTTCTTCCTCGGACGTGTGGATACCGTGGAAGCGCTACTGCGGTTGCTCTTGCGCTTGAGGACGATCCACTACTTCTCAAGGAAATCGATTGGTTGTTGGAGGAGACGATCGACTACGACCACTACATCAATGCACTCTTCATTGAACCAGGCTGCTCCAACTCTACTTCTGTTGCACTACACGTTTAGTGATAACGATCTGTGATCTCTTTCTTATATGGAGTTCTGGTTTACGTGGTAATTTTTTTAAAAAATTACCAGCTAATGTAGTCTACCCATATCCCTTCAATTGCTCTCCAGTGTTCAAGGTCTGATCGAGAATAGCTGGTCTGTCTGAAGGAACTCTGACGCCAATTGCGATTTTAGATCGATGCTTAGTAAAAAGGGAAATTCTGCTACACAACAAATTCTTGTGCAATGGTCAAAGCTGTTGAAGGACTGCTCCACCTGGGAAGACTACTCAGTGCTGCGAAACCGTTTTCCAGATGCGGCAATCTGGGATCCAACTGCATCTCAAGGGGGCCATTCATAACAATCCTGGCGCTGGACATGGAAGGAGCAACGCAGGCGCCAAGGAAGAAGATGACGAAGGCTTTAGAACCACGAGACAGGCTGGCGGGAGAATGACAGTGGGGTTGTAGGCGTGAGTGTGTGTGTGTGTGTCTCGTGCATGGACAGAAGGGTCCACACGTGAGTGTAAGTTACGAGGGGGTTTAAATTAATGCTACTATGTAACGACAAAGAACATACCAGAAGAAATGGCATTCTATTTTCCCCATTCGGTTCTTCTCTTTCTCGTCCCAGTTCTTCCTGTGATCATCTTTGGAATAGCTATTTTCGATCAAAAATGGGCTATATTGATCATTAGTAGTTTGAAGCCCAATTGGGACATTACAAGAGACACTACCACAAACAAAGTCTTTACAAACGGTTCAAAAATGTCATCATAAACGGTCTTCTGAACTGTTTGAGTCTATAGGTCAGTAATGGCATGAGGTCATCACAGACGGTTTTTGAACCGTTTGTGAAAAAAAACTATCATATATAGTTCTGAATAACAACCATCTGTGATAGTCAATTATCACAAAATGTTCTTATTCAAAACCGTCTTTGAAAATAGACTATCACATATGGTTTCTTAGTAAAAAACCGTCTGTAATAGTTTTTCTATTACAATTTTTTTAAAAAATTTTGAGCCAAAACAATCAATTGCTGGACAGTAGTTTTCATAAAATTTTGGACACAATTAGCCCCGTTAGATCACCGAAATTCCTAAAGTAGCCCCCATAGCGTTAAAATTATAATTTTAGCCCCCTCATTGCGCCTGCTACCCTTCATAACGGCAGTGGGCGTTGCCAAAAAAAATTTAAAAAATTGTAAAAAAAATTAAATTTAATTGAAGATTATTTTATTTATTTTAATTTTCTAAAATTTCTAATTAAAATCTAATTAATACAATTAAATACATATGGTTTAAAATACAAACGGGAAAATTGAAAAGAAATAATATCTTGGTTGCCACGGTTCTTGATCACATTACTTCTGTATGGTGGAGTTAAAGCAAAAAACTTTGTGAAGTTTGTACATAATGCAATTGAATGGGCTGAGAATGATCGTTGTGATTATGAAGATACCCTAAAATATGGAGGAATCGCTGTCGGTGCGAATGATTATTTCTGGGATTATACTAAAAGAGGCATACTTGCAATATATGCTTGCTTTGATGGCTTAGCGGAGGCACAGAATGGGAATTGCATTAGAGTTCGCGTACAAAAGCACGTTACACGTGGTTACATGGCATGATGGTTCGGCTAATTGCTTTAGTCATCCTCGCTACTACTACAATACATTGTGACACAAGCATTCGGACCATTTAAGTATACATGCCTTTAGGAGATAGTACAAAACATAGCGGGTAGGACGGGGAACTACTATGGAATGGCCAGACCTACTGCGTGGATCAGGGTCATTTGCCGTTCCTTCCGAGCTCGATGTTGTACTCCTCGCCAGCCTCCTTAGCCTCGGCCGCCATTTCCCTCTTTTTCTCGCGCTCCCTGCGCCTGCACACCTCGAGATGGGCCTGTGTCTCCCGCCGGATACTCTTGTTGTGCTCTTCAGTGCGGCGCTCCTCTTCCCGGATCTCGCGTGCCCTTTTGGCATCCCACTCCCTGTAGTCGATTTGCCACTGGTCGCGTGGGTGCATCTCTAGGTCGATCCACTTCCGGTAGCCACATAGAGGATTCGGGGACTGCGGGTAGACAAGAGAGGTTGTTAGTGCGTACTTTGAAAGAGAATTGGTAGGGGAACTTAGTGTAATTAGTCCTTACCGGCTGCCGGAAGCTGCTCGTATCCCAACGACGTCGGGATAGTCACAGGAGTAGTTCGGACAACCCCAATAATGCATGCCCAGGCTGAGATGCTACTTGGATTTAAAGAACTTTCATTTGTCCCTGCACCAACAGAGGGGCGGCGTCTCCCCTTTTAGCGGGTGTTACGGTGTGGATTTCTTGGGGATATGTTCCAGACCTTAGGATGATGTGACAATTGGCAATGGCGTTTACGGTTTGTCGTTTCACGCGTTTTCGACAAAGTGTCGAGCTTCTTTGGGCGGAGGCGGTCCGACCGGTCCTTGCACGGCGATCCGGCCGGTCCCAAATCGGTCGGGCCGGCCATGTGGGCGGTCGGACGGCGATGACAAAGTGGTCAAAGCAATGGGCCAAAAATAGGTGTTGTAGGCAAGTGAGGATCCCAATGCACTTGGTCTCATGATTTTGGAGTCTCGATAAAAAGTTCTATTGGTTTAAAGTTTCGAAGGTTTGATTTTCACGGGTTGAAATTGGCTAAGTCCCAAGGCGGTCCGACCGGCTCACGAGAGCGGTCCGGCCGGCCAAGAAGGCGTCCGGCCGCTCATCTGGAGCGGTCGGGCCGATAATAACGAGCGTTAGCCAACCGTGGCGATGTTGATTTGTTAGGTCAAAGTCATTGGTATCGTGGCATATGGTTTGCATGATGCATGTTTTGACTAACATGGGTCAAGTTGTGAAGAACTTGTTCCCGAATTCGTGTTTGCTTGTCTGTGGTTGTGCAGGTTGCTTGGTGGTCAGCGACGGTCAGCGGCGAGGAGAATCGGGACTAGACTTGAAGAGTTGAGGTCGAGCGATCGGCGATGCCGGGTGAGGTCAATGACTCAAGTGTGACACAAGATGGACAAGGGTGACCTATTGGCAAATCCATGATGCATGGTGAAGCGGTTTAGGTCAAAAGGTTAAAGACGGCGCTTTGCGAAGCGTGCGTGTGTGACCCGTTTGTTAGTGGGCCTTAACGGGAGCCCAATTAAGTCAAACCCTAGGAGTTCTAGGCCTCCACTATAAATAGGAGGAGGTGGTGGCTGCACCCTTTCTCTCGCCTTTTTATGTTTCAAAACCCTAATTGTCTTTAGGGGAGTTGAGGTGGAGGCTAGGGCTCTTGATGGTTTGTGGTGAATTTTGTGATCTTTGATTGTCCACTGATCCATGATGGTGTGGATGTAATCCAGCATCAATCACGAAATCAATCTATGCAAGGTTTGCTTGAGATAAGTCTCTTTTCGTTCTTGCTTTCAATTTCGTGATTTTAGGGCTTTCTTTGATCCGCGAGTTTGTGATTGATTCTTTCACGTGAATTAGCTTGCTGTGATATGTGTGAATCTATCTAGCATCATCTTGATCATCAATCTCTCACGAACAAGCTTTAGGATCAAGTTTTCGTTCTTGCCCGGTTTTAGACCTTACATTAATCAATTGGCAATTGCTCAAGATCGTTCAAGAATTATCATAATATTCGATTGGAATAGGTCCTCAATAGCATATAGAAGGTGTGTGCAAAGTTTCATAAAGATTGGAGTTGAGAATCAAAAGTTTCACCTAATTGCAACCGTCATCGGTGATTTTCTTGTTTGGATCGGTTACGTAGATGCCCGGTCGAGACCGCGTCATCACCGGTCGAGACCGATTTTGGGCGGTCCGACCGCCACTGACTTGCCGGTCGACCGACCGCAATCGGTCCAGTCGGCAGGTTCGATCTGAAGTCGACACCGATCTTTGTGAGTCTTTGCAATCTTAGTTGATTTTGTGTTTTTGCTTACGGGATTTAATTGGATTCAATACTAGTCTTCCGCTGTACTGGTATATTGATCTTCATAGCTTCATCATAGTTATTGGAGTGAAATTATTGTTGAATTTATTATTTGGGAAAAAGTGAGCGTGCTCCTATTCACCCCCCCCCCCCTCTAGTCGCCTTTTCGGTCCAACATACGGCAAAGGCTCGGTTGGAACGTTCTGATAGGGGTTGTTGCTACGGGGGGCATCCCTGCGGAGAGCTGCCATCCTGGCAAGCTCGTCTTGCCAGACCCGGGCTGTAGCAACCCTTGTTTGTTCGTCCCGTGCCCCAGTAGCCCTTGCTAGTTCGCAGATCTCGTCCCATTGCCTCTTCGTCTTGTCCATCCCGGTGTGGTGAAGCAAGCTCTGGTATAGCGTTGGGTTTGTAGTGTAGTGTTCTTTCCCAGGTCTCTTCTACCTCCTTTTATAAGCCATAGGGTTGGCATGGTGTGGTTAACTTCTTGTGAGTAGCCTGGGAGGTAGATTGTTGCCTTGTCTTTTTCAAACTTGCTAGCGGGTCCCTAGAGGAATTGTCGGGTCACGTCACTGTGTAAAGCTGTCTCGTTGGGTCACGTCACGCTGCGAGAGAAGTTGTGTCTGCTTTGTAGAGTGCTATTTTTGGGTCTTAAAAGTGGCGTGGCGAGTGTTGTCACGTCTAACTGCGAGAGGTTGTTATATCCTACTTTGCGAGAGAGAGTTGTGTGGTCTTATCATGGTGAAAACTAAGTGTTCGAAATTGTCTCCAACATTCTGATTTAGGTCTCCAAAATTTGGATTATAGATTTTGAAAATTAGGGTTTCATGAACTCCCACATAAAGTATTAATGTGAAATTAATTCTGAGGCATAGATGATACAAAGTAGCACAACAATGTCGCAAAGACATAC
Source organism: Hsuehochloa calcarea (assembly GCA_036346395.1). Lineage (NCBI taxonomy): Eukaryota > Viridiplantae > Streptophyta > Magnoliopsida > Poales > Poaceae > Hsuehochloa > Hsuehochloa calcarea. The sequence continues at coordinate 23,864,893 of CM070598.1, read as the reverse complement.
ATCATGTAATGCAAGATACCGACGAGTTGATCCATGCGTAGATAATGTTACTGGTTCATTCTCGTTCATGACGGACTGCGATGCATAGATAAAGAGTGAACATTACAATCTCATTACAACTGAACTTCTACTTGGCAAGAACAAGAAATAATAGAATAAAGACCGCAAAACTAAGTATGTTAATTAATTTCTGAAGTATTTTCTCAACTCTTTCCATCCTTTCATTCAGTATTTCTAGTCTATTCTCTTCATTTTGCGTTGGTGGATCGGAGGGTCAAGCCATTGGACGAAGTACAACAACACCACGAGAGTCATCTTGCAAGGCAGCAATTTGTATTGCAATATCTCGAAACACTAGAATAGCTTCATCAGTCCACTACCAAAATCGACATGTTGTGCTTTAAAAAATAATTGTAGCTTCAAATGAAAAAAAACAACATGTTGTTTGGAATGGAATTCATTCGAGATGATTAGGCACAAGTTACAGTTAGATTTGAACACTTCATGAACACGCGGGATGGATTCGTTGGCGTGTGCGAGGTGAACACATTCACCGGATCCCTGCAATGAGGGCAAACCAGGTGTTGTCGTAGTGATTCTAATTGTCTGCTTACTCGGAAGTTAGATGAGGCCGAAGACATCCCGTTTAAGACTGGAAGAAAGGAGAAGAGGAAATGAAGAGTGAGGTGAATGGCAGCCAAAGCATCCATATATAGCATGTGGCAGAATTGTAATTGAATTGGGTTGAAGAAAATTGATGTCCGCGAGGTAGCGGGCCCCAGGAGGAATCGCGTTGCAGCGTTACGTTGCGTCAGGTCTTTTATGTTTAGTACATAAAAATCGGGAGGAACAGTTGTCATTTGTACTGACTATTTCGAAGAACATTTTGTGTCGATTAATCACAATGTCATAATGCACACTGGCACTACATAAATCACAATGGCGCAATGCAAAATGATATTACATTATATGCATTATACGGTCATGAAATTACTTATGGTACATCGTCCTGCTGCTTGCCCGGACGGCGTAGCTGATCCTCAGGGAAGGCGAGCATGTCAGGGGAGCGGTGTACGTCTCGGAAGCTGTAGGAGGGGTGTTGCATTGGAGGCGTCGCTGCGGTGATCTGAGTGTAGGTGCCTGGTTCAGACCTAAACATATCGTCCACCCACTGGTGCTCATCCTGCTGGAAGGGTACTTGGTGAGTTATTCCTTAGTTTAGTCGTCGGAAAATTATTGTAACTATGTTAAAGCGTACCTGAGTAGGTTGCGTGGACGAGGATCCTTATGGCCAGTTTGTGTCATAATGTTGCACGTTGTACCCTTGGTCATTTCAAAAACACTCTCAATGCTTGCAAGCTCGCTAAAATCCATCTTTAGAATAGGAGATTCCCATGGAGCAACGAACGGGAAACATCCTCCCTAGTAAAGCTTGACAGAGATTTACGTAATAAGGAATGGGACCCTGTTTTGGATCTCATGTGTTGTACACCCTTTCTATGTCGCTATATAATCTATATCCCCTTCTTCTCTCAAATGATAGTGGGCAAGTCAGACCCAGATCTTTCAAGTTCGAAAACTTCTAGATCAAAATGTCAGGTTTCTTGGAGGTCGTTCAAAATGCTTGGAATGAGCTATGCACCCATGTCGAACCTTATCACATCATGTTTAGTCGTCTGCAAAGCACGACATAAAGACTTTGGAGCAAATATATTTTTTCTGAGGCTAAACTACAATTGCAAATGTCAAATGAGATTATCCTTCGCCTTGATGTGGCTCAGGAGAGTAGACTTTTATCCCTGGAGGAGCTAGAATTACGGGTAAACCTTAAAACGAGAGTAATGGGGTTGGCGGTTTTTGAACGTGCAAGAAAATAATAGAGCTTGTGCATCCTCCATCTAAAGGAAGGCGACGCAAACACAAAATTCATTCACCTCAGAGGAGAGGACTTCAGCAAGGGGACCCCCTCTCACCGCTCTTCATTTTGGCAATTGACCTACTGTAGCGACTTTAGGATACGACTACTGAACGGGGAGCCCTAAAATAATTTAGATGCCACGCTGCAAAAATTAGAACATCTCCTTTTGCCGACGACGTTGCGATCTCCATAGCGCCGGTCAAACAAGACCTTGACACACTATCCATGATCCTACACAACTCGGTAAGGTCACTGGCCTATTTACAAACCTTCACAAAGATCTGTGGTGCGAATTAGATGCGACACAATAGATTTACAAATCATCTTAAAACATCTTCCTGGCCTTTCAAACAAATTTCCCTATAAAGTACCTAGGATTGTCGCTATCTCTCAAGAAGTTGTGCCACATCGATTTCCAACAACTCGAAGATAAAGCGGCGGCCAAGCTTGTGGCCTAGCAAAGGAAGCTTCTCACCCCAGCGGGAAGGACAAACTTAGCAAAATCCATCCTCACATCCTATGTGATATATTTTCTCACATCCATTAAGGCCCCCAAAAGTGTTCTAAAAAGGTTAGACAAAAAGAGAAGTACCTTCCTTTGGTTAGGAACATAATCTGCTTTGGGAGGGAAATGCAAGGTCAACTAGGAGCGTGTTTGTAGACCAAAGTGTTTAGGAGGCATCAGGATCCTCCACTTATGTCGGACCCCAGGCTTTGAATACATGAAGCTCTCATGTTTGCACCGTACAAGTCGCATGATCAGTAGCTAGTACACACATCCACAACATTGATACTCACATCTATATATACATACATACATATAAAATAAAACAAATATGGTACATAACTTAAGCGATTACAAACTTTACATTACATGGGCCGACTGACCAAATAAAACTCAAGTATCAGTAGAGTGCAGCGGTAAACATAGTAAATAAACCAAAATAGTCTAGCAGTATGCCCATATGAACCCTCAGGCAACAAACAAGAGACAATTTTTAGAAAGATCCATCACCGAACCTACTAGTTCCTGGTGCAAAGAGACGTCGACCAGCGTAGGATCATCCTCTAACTCTCAACACTAATTTAAGCAAGATTGAGTACATTATGTACTCAGTAAGACTTGTAGTGTATCGCAAAATTTGTATAAATGCAAAGCTAACAAGAGATGTGGCTCTATTCTACAAGTTGTTTTCTGCATTAAGCAAATTTTATTTGCAATATCATTACGTAGTATTTTGCAACAAAAATTTAAAGAGTAGTTAAATAGATAAAGGACAACAAGTAAGTAATTGAATAAATAACAACTCGCAACCCTCCTCGGCTGAGCAACATCTTATTTTTAGCCATAGACATGGCACTCAACTCAAATATAAATCAACAAACCATTTCTCATATTTTCCAATAAAACTTTTTTTTAATGAAAACCAAGAATTTACCCATAAAGCTGCACTAAGCACGCTAATGACCGTGAGCATGACTATTTAAATAGATTTATACTCTGTAAAGATATACAACTTTACCCACATCACACGAGTTCTCTAGTTTGTTTGGCATCTGTCGATGCCACTGTTCACTACCTTTGGTAAGCAGTCTAGATCATGCGTCAAAACCTTTACATCACCTAGTCCTAACCTTACACTAGCCTAGCGAATGAACACCCTCACTTCACCGGATACACCCCGTCTCGTGAGGTATTCGTCATTATGTTGGCAAGCTTTGTTCCCAACACCGTGGTGAAGGGAGCCCCTTCGAGCAATCACACATGCTTGCACTACTACGGCCTATCAACATGGAAGGTTAGTTTTCAATGACTTAATTAGCTAAAGCAGTCCCATATTGGCACATGTGGTTTATGCGCTTAAGCTTAGATAGGGCTTGCTAGCGTTCGGCTCTTAATTGATCTGGGCGAGGATCTCCCCCTACTAATTATGAGATACACCTCTCACACTTATCATAATATAATATAACTCGCCCACGTCACAAACTAAGTTTTTTATTTTTATTTTTATACAAAATAACAGAGGTAAACCCCTCTCGACCATCATTTCAAAATCTCCCAATCTCGTGTTCATGATGTCATTCCTTTTAGTAAATTTTACTAAAGATTATAGCTTCACTAAGCAATTGTGCGATACTCAGACTCAAAATTCCCAAATTGACATCATCTATTGTCTATACCATAACCTAATGGCTACAACAGTAAGGGTATCAATATTTCAAGGAAGGTCATGCATCGAATAGGATTACGACTACTGTTATCCCCGAATATAGAAATTTTAGCCAAACATAAACGCATGCATAATAGATTTATCAAAAATTAGTACAATAATTAAAAATAGTAGGATCAACATGGTCAAAAGAGGTGATTGCCTTGCTTTGGTTGTTACGAATACAAGGATGGTGGATCGTTGTAAAATTAAACTCGAATAATCGACGTCTAATCAAAAGAACCGAGCAAATTAAATACATAAAAATAATTAAAATAGCAACAAAATATAAATATTTTTTCATATTCAGGTAGGGAATGATTTTATATGAATTTATAAAAAAATATTCATTCAATTTGGACTTTGTATGTAAAAGTTATTAACATTTTAATTTACTTCGGTTTGAAAATTTCAGAAATTAGAAAAGTACTGACATCGAAGCGTATTTTCTGAGGTTTACGCTTTTCAACAGAGAAAGCATATTTTCCTCTAAGTTATACTGAGGTTTATGCTTTCTAGTAGAAAAAATATTTTTTCTTCTCTTAACTAAAAGCATTTTTTTCTTATTTTTTTTGATTTTTATTAACTTACATGTGGGGTCAACTTGTGAGTGACTCATATTTTTATTTTATTGATTTTATTTATAAACTAGAGGTAGTCCCACATGTCATAAACTTATTATTTATTAAATAATGATTAAACCTAACTATGATTTTAAATTGACTAACGGTTGGGGTCCACATGTCAGTCTCTCAGGTTTTAAATTGTGTTTTAAAATCGATAATAGTGCATGGTCCCACATGTCAGTGACTTATTTACTAAACACGTTTAAAATTATATTTCCAATTACCTTTTCGTTCGGTCCCACCTGTCATTGGCTTAGTATATTTAAGTATTGTCGTTTAGCGCTAATCAACATTTTTATCACGCGGGCCCACTGGTATAGAGTAGGAGAGAAACAAAGCTGCGCGCATGGCCGTGCGCCATGGCAAGCTCGTCGCCGGGAAATGCCTTTCGTGATTGAGGTAAATCGGTGGCAAAAGGTGTACATTGCCTTTAAGAGGTTAATACGATGCTACACACAGTGGCTCGAGGATCAATGGTCATCGGAGCGGCGGTGACAACGCTTCCCGCAGCGACACCATGACCAGCTATGAAGAAGTCTATGCTACACTAGCTAATCTCCCAATCTAATACATGCAAAAACTCTAGAGGACTACTAGAAGCTCACCAAGGTCCTTGAAGGCGCCGGGGGGGTGACCGAAGTGGCTTGGCAATGTTGAGCATCAATGGCGCAAAGGAGGCTCTTAGTGACAGTGTGTTGTAGTGATGGAGATGCTACAAGAAGGTGCATATTAGGTTGCATGCACATTGAGGATAGTTGGGATTGAAGGAATTCACTATAGACTCACCTAGGTGGCGCCTAACTAGAAAAGGGTTGCGGCGATCGGAAATGAGGAAGAAGGTTGATTCGGGGGATTCAATGCATGTGGATCATCATCAACCGAGGGAGAAGCATCGATGAAATCTGGGACACAAAATAACATGGGCAGGTGAGGTTCAAGCTCACCAGAACGTCGGGAACACAAAGGTCTAGAACGGGGTGTGTGCTGGAGGTGAAGAAGATGATAGCTCATCCTCTCTACGGGGTTCTGGAGCTACGTCAAGAAAAGAAGGAGTATCAGCAAGATAAGGGTCACATGGTGACATGGTTGGCGAGGGCAAGGAAGCTCACGAGCAAAAAAAGCGTAAGGCTTGCTCACTTGCGTCGAGGGCGATGCTCTTGTTCCCGATGAACCAAGGAGCGAAAGCTACGGTTCTTGGTGGGAGGTGAGAATGGTGAGATGGGAACTCTGTGACATGGTAGGAGGTTTAAGTAGGAGCAAGTAGCGCATGATAAAGGTGACGAGAAAACACAGCCATGGCGAGATTCTCGCACTCCCGCTTCGGCGTCTCTGCCAGCAGGGGGTTGAGCGCCATTAAGAGGTAAGCAACATGGGTGGAGTCAGGCGGAGGTGATGGATGTAGGTGGGTGTCAAAAACAGTCGGCAACAAGGGAAAACAGCAGGCAAGTGGGCAAAGTTGGCAAGGATGCGCTGGCAAACGAGGGCAAAGGCGAGGTGGACGAAGTTCTCTGACGAGTGGGGTCCACACGTCACCAAGAGAGAAAGCACGCATGCTAGCATAGGCTGGATCTGGCGAAGGCTTTTGGGCCGGCTCGGATTCAGCCCAAAGGGCCACCGGGAATTCAAAAATAGTTTTTGAATTTCCTAAACTGATTGAGTCTTTGCCGATTTTTTAACCTATAAAACAGGATCCAAAATTTATGAAATTTTTTGTGAGGGCTTCTAACACAGTATAATTTCTCTTGTGAATTTTTTAGGATTGTACCTACTCTTTCATTTGTGCAAAAATTCTTACAAGTTGCTACTTGTGTGAGATTTCATTATTTGCTTTATACAAAGAGTTCAAAAATCATGCATAAATAGTTTCCCATATAGAATATGCTCAAAATCATTTTCCCATGTATTTTTATTATATCTTCCCAAAAATAAATTTTTTGGGATGTTACAACTTACAAAAGTTCGTAGGGGCGCTTAGGCTTCGATGGCTTTGGGTGCAATGGACAACACCAGATAAACCTTGGGTAAGAATGGATAACCCTTGTGACGAAATGGATTTGGCTCTATTCAATGCAGGCACCCGCATCACACTGGGGAATGGTCGCAAGTTTTTGAATTCACCTTGGTTGAATAGAAAGAGACCGCTAGACATCGCTCCCACCATATATGACATTTCAAGATGAAAAACAATTCGGTCCAGAAAGCCCTATAAATGATAACAACTGGATAAAAGACATTGATATCCACATAGAAATAACAGTACAACACCTCCAAGATTTTATATCAGTTTGGGAATAGGTTGTGGTGCTAGACCTTGAAATCGAGGATCGCATCGCTTGGAAGTTCATAGCCAACGACATTTACACGGCGGGTATGGCCTACAAGGCTCAATTCTTGGGCTCCACTAGCACAAACTTTCACTCCATAATCTGGAAAACTTGGGCACCACCGAAATGCAATCACTTCGCGTGGCTTGTGATTCAAAATAGACGTTGGACATCAGACCAGCTGCAGCGCCAAGGCTGGATAAACAATGATCAATGTGCCCTATGCCACCACCACCCAGAAATGGCGGTACACATCTTCGCCGAATACAGGTTCTCCGTACGTATTTGGAATATGATCTCCATTTGGCTTAAGCTTGGCGAGCCTACAAAAGTCCCAATGGCCGCCATCGTCCACAGCTCACGGATGGTGGGAAAAAGTGAGTAATGCACAGGGGGTGCAGTTGAAGGCCATATCAAACTTGCTCATCCTAGTTACTTGAGAAATCTGTAAAGAGCACATCGAGAGAGTCTTTAAAAACAAATATACCATGCCGTAAACCCTCCCATTGAAGATAAAAGACGAGACGAGAGGATGACGCATGATGGGGGTGGCACGTCTAGCGTCCATCTTACTGGGAGCATAGGCTTTTGACCCTTCGAAACAAGCTTTGTATATAAATTGTACCAAACCAACTCCTTTTCTTAATCAAATCTGTAGGAAATTCTCCTGCCTGCACGTCTAAAAAAATAAAATAAAAGATATATAGGAGCATCGGAAGTTGGGATGCACCATATAACATCCCCTTGCTCTAGAAACTGAGCTATGCTCAGTTGGTGTGGAGAGCCGACATGCTCCCAGCCCACCCGCGCTCGACGCCCGAGCCGTCTACCCTATTGCTAGTTTCATTAATTACAATCGGGGGATTTAAGCACCCTTTCAATAAAAAAACCCTTCCCTTGCTCCTTTTGAGCTACACGAAAGGTAGAAGTGATGGAAAATGTATTCCTTTTTTTTTCCCGAATTGTTTGAATTTAAACACTTGGGAAAACAATGGCGTTAGTGATAAATTGCTAGTAGCACCATTGAATTAGTTAGTTACTTGGTTCAACTATCAGCATTGTTCCCATAAACGAATAATAGTGCCATGACCATGGTATCAAAATCAAGTCAGAGGATCACCCCTGCCATGAATTATAGTCTGCAGAAACTTTTAGCATTCAAGGGCATGGTGTAGAAACATATGCCAGCCATATGTTTAATCGAGTTTTCGCTAAAACAACATCGTTGATGCCCGAATAGCGAAAGTAGTCTTCTCTTTGTATCAAATTCAAAAATAACACCTTGCCGTATCTCAAATAATCGGACTACTGCGAGCAACAAGTCGGCGAGTCCAGTCCCAGGCGGGGAGGCCAACACCAGCCCTAAAGACACGGTCCTCACTTGGCGCCGATTCAATTTTATTTTCAAATAGTGTTTTGATACTATTTAAAACACTCTTTAACACATTTTCTTTAAATTTTTCTTCCTATTTTTTATGTCGCACTCGTAGCTTCAAATGTATTGTCACATGTACCATAAAAATTTCATAAATTTTTATATGAAATCGTGGCAAAGACACAACTTCAAACTTGGGTAACAACCATAGCTATCACCACCCTTCGTTGCCTCGGTGGCTCGGTGAGTCGATGGACGGTGGTGGCCTTACGACCTTGCTACTAGGGTTAGGTTGTCACCTACTTGCTCGCGTCGTCATCGTAGTCTCGCTCGCACATTCGCACACGAGTCAAAGGGTATGGTTCTGATATTATATGATCGCATACGGACACTTTTCCTAGTTGGTTCATAGATAAGCTTATCTAGCATGTAATATAGTACATCATTTAAAAATATCATCCATATTAAACCGACAAATAAACAAAGCATTTACCAAAACCAACACCAAGTATGTCTGATTTTCTATGCCTTATGTCTGATTTTCAAATTAATAAAGAATGCACCAAATCTAACACGCACTTTCCTTTTATGACTGATTTCCTATGTATTATCACATGCACCAAATCCAACACCAAGCATATGGAAGGGATCCCCGCGCTCCTGCACCAAGCATGGGTGCACATGCCCTCCCCCCCCCTCGGTGACCAGTGACGGTGTACTATTGTCGGCCACCATTGCCTCATCAAATAGTATTTCACATACACCCTCCATCGACTTATCGAGCCACCGAGGGCAGCAAAGTAAGAGTGGCAATGGTGACGTTTGAAGTTGCGTGTGCTATGTTGCACCATGATTTCATGTGAAAAAATTTGTAGAATTTTTTTTGTGGTACATGTGATAATACATTTTAAGCTGCGAGGTAAAAAAATAAGAAGAAAAAATTCAAAGAAAAAAGTGTTTTTAAAAGTGTTAAATAATGTTTTAAATAGTATTAAATAGTTTTTCAAATAGTATTAAAACACTATTTGACAAAAAATTTAATCGACATCAGTGAGGATGGTGCCTCTAGAGTGGTGTTGGCACCTTGCGTGCCCTAGGGTCGACTCGCATGACATATTGCCGTCTGACGACTCCGGTCCTTTGGGGCATAGACAAAATATTATTTTTGCATTTGACACGGAGAGAGAGCTACTTTTGTTATTCAAGACGTCAAAAGTGTCATTTTAACAAAAATTCGTTTAATACTCCCCCATCATTGCCCTTCAACTCATGAAGTTATGAAAAGCATGGATATAGTGTAGGAAGAGACTACTCACCGAACTACAAGAAATCAACCATCTTCTCCCTCGCCCAAAAACATAATAATCCTTCTCGCTACGTGCATTACTATTTTAGAAAGAAAATACAAAGAAAAAAATTTGTAGAGATGGATGAACTGTCCAACTTCATGCAATTAATCTCAATTCTACTTGTTCTAAAATTGAAGTGAATAACAAAAAAGAAGAGAAGGCTTGAGCTCAGTGTAAAGCTTGACTCGGAGTCGGATGTGACGATGTGACATGTTCCTGGCCTGCGGCACGTGCGTCACAGCCAGCACGTGCGGTTGACCCGTAACCAGTTATAACCTTTCCACTTTGCACAACTCTGTTGGCCTCGCTTACGTAGGGGCCCACACGCTCAGCCGCTCCTCTGTCCCCACAGGTCAGTAATACATTAGCCTAGCAGCGGCGCGCGAGTAAGGTGCTATTTGCGCGTGGGAGCCTCGAAGAGCACTTGTTCTTCGCAGCCAAATGATAATTTGGGGAAACACCGAGAGCAGCCGCCGCAAAAAGTTTTGATTTTTACTAAATTACCTTTTAATCGGCCAATTTTTCCTTCGCTGCGGCGGTTCGATCTCGCCGATTTGAGGTTAGTCTCCTTGCATCTTCCCCCGGAATTTCACTCCAATTCCCCCTAATTTTTTCCTCGCATATCTTTGTACTTGCATCGCCGATTTGGTCCAAATTTCGCAGAATTTGAGCTCATTTCGATCCCGATTGGGGATTCCCCAATTGGGTTTGCTCGTAATCAGATTCCGGGCGGATTCATTGAGCATTTTGCTGCATCCGTCGAGTTCGCAGATCGGGAAGTAATCTTGGAGCTCGATAGCCTAAATTTCGACTTCTTGATCTGATTTGGCAGGTCAGTTCTTCGAATATTGTGTAAATATCACTTGAGGAGAGTTCGGCATCGATTAGTGTTGCCACTGGGAGTTCGTCATCTAGGGTTTGTTCTTTGTGGAGCTGTTTGATTGGGCTTGGGGTTGCTTCAGGAGCTGCATTTCTGGTGATTGGGTTGGAGGTGGTGAGCCAAGATGCAGCCTCATCAGAAATTTGCTCGTGTCGACACGCAGGAGCTGAAATCTCAGATCACCAAGAAGCTGGGCCATCAGCGCGCCGAGCATTACTTCAACAGCCTCAAGAAATTCTTGAGCTTTAAGTTGAGCAAGGATGAGTTTGACAAGATTTGCATGGGTGTATTGGGGAAACAGAACATCAAGCTTCATAATTTCCTCATCCGGTCAATCCTCAGCAATGCCTGCTTGTCCCTCGGGCCACCGAGCAAGCAGACTGCAACAGGCAATTCACAGACTAGCATGGTATCCAATGGGCCACTGGGCAATGGCGTTTTACCGGCTAAGAGGGGGCACTCTTTCACTAGTAGGGACAGGAAGTTGGCTGATAGGCTGAGCCCCCTTGGTCCCCATGGTAAGGCACCTCATGGTCATGCGGGCGAGGTGAGTAATTCCTGCGATGTGCCAAGGTCTAGGGAGCAGCAGAGTGCTCTGGAGTTTTTGTCGGCAGGGAGCAAAGTTATGTTGGAAGTGGTGTCTGTAGAGGATGGGGAGGAGGTTGAGCAAGTGAGGAGTAGTCCAGCATGCGTGCAGAGTAGGAGCCCGATTAGGGCTCCTTTGGGATCCTAAAGGCTCATGCTCCTCAGCCTTCTACTTCTTACTCTTCTGAAACATGTTATACTAATGGGGAGTTGCCGGATACCCAGTCCTTGTGGAAGCTACTTGAGCATAAGTTGCAAGCAGAAGGTCTAAATGTATCCATGGAGTGTGCTCATGCACTGAATTCTGGGTTGAATGCTCATCTAAGTCAGTTGCTTAAGTCTTGTTTGTATGTTGCTAAAGCAAGGGGATGTGGAAGGAGGATACATCGAGCAAATGGAAGAGCAATTCCTTCCTTCAATGATGGATTGAACCACAGCTTTCCTACACAATCAGGCCAGTTCTACAAAGCTTCATTACAAGATCTTCACGTGGCCGTGGAATCCAACACTCAATTATTGGGTTGCGATTTTGCAAAGCAGCATGAGAAGATTAGCTTTCGCCTTATGGAAAAATAAAGGTCAGAAATGCAATTTTGATGTCTGCTAGCAAATACCATCTTGACCGGTATAGCCAATGTGTTATGGTGCCATTGATCATGCAAGGAAACTACAGTTAGTTAGGATTAAGATGAGAAGAATGAACTTAGAATACTAGGGTCGGATGATACATCCATGGTTTGATCAGAATGATGCATTTTTGGATTTAGTACATGTACGTGAACTTTCATTACTAGTGTCTTTGTGCACGTGGAAAAGATCTCTGAGTGCTTCTTTGCTTCTTTTACAGCTAGTATTACAACTTCCTACATGTATATAATGTCAGTGTCTGTTTACAACTTGTGCTGCTGAATTTGTTGACTGTTCACTCAAAGTCAAGGAATAAATCTTATATTTGCAGCCACAAATTTGTTGTTTTAGGATGTATGTCCTTTCCAGAGTTATATGCTTGTGGTTCAAACTTCAAACTGAAACAGTCATTTACTCTAATGTTTGAGCATCACAAATCAATCCCATGATTGTATAGTGGTTTACATTATTGTCCTCTTTGTTCTGAACCCTGAACTTGTGTGCAGCCTGCATTTGGAATGTTAGTGGAATGGTTTAGTCGGGTAACCAAATGGTATCTGAAAGAGTTATTGTACTATGGGTCTTCTCCAGGGGCACGTGTGTTACAGGACGATTTATAAGTTTCAGTATTACTGTTCAGAGGTTTAGTTTTGTAGGTGGTCTTTCTGCTTACTGTGACAAGGCTTATTGTACCTCTGGTCCTCGTGTCGTCGTTGAGAAGGTGTCTGCTACTTTCAGTCTGCCTCCTAACATCTCAATTTTTGAGTTTTTTTTTTGAAATTTTTAAAATAAAAATAAAATCATTTGATTTTTCTTGAATAGTTAAAGTTTAATTCGAAATTTCATAAGTTAAAAACAATTTAATATGAGTAAATCAAAACTCTAATTAAATAAAAATTATTTTATTTGGCTTTCAGGCTTTAGCTTGGATTTTATTTTTCCAATACCTTGTTGTTCTTTCTTGGAGTTCTTTCTATTTCTTTTCACCTTTTTTGTTTTTGTGGTCTTTGTGAAGCTTTAAAAATTAAAATGAATCATTTGCATTTTTGGTTCGACTTAAAGCTTGAATTGAAATTCAGAATTCAAAGCAATTTAGCATGAATAAATCAGACTTCAATTAATTCCAAATTTTTTTTTGGATTTTATGGTATTTGAACTCATTTCTTGAATTTTTTAGATTTTAAAAAAAGTTTTCCTTTTTGTTCTGAAATAAAAAATAATTTATTTGCAAAATTAAAAGCCAAAGTTGAGTTGAAAATAATTTTATTAAGTTCAAATTAACTCAAGAAATTTTTGTGTATTTTTCTAGAATTTTTGAACTTTATTTACTATTTTCTGAAAACCTTTTTGATTTGTTGTCTTTTCTGTAATTCAAAATTATTTAAAATTCCTTTTTCTGTTTGGTGAATTCCCATCGACCCAATCCTATTCCGTGTAGGGCCCAAACGATGTCCCGTTCCCCATGCGTTGGTCCGCTTTGCTCCACGTCCCTCCTTTCTCTACCCGGTGGGTCCCACCTATCTGCGCTTCCATGTTCCCTTTTTCTCCCGCACGCCACGTCGATTACCTGCTTCGATCTTGTCCTCACTTGCTCCTGTTGACCTCGCCGCCCACGCTATGCCCTGTTTCGCCTGTCCTATGCTCTGCCCCATCTTCTCCCCAATCCGCCTCGTGTCCAGTTGCCACGCACCCCATGCCGCGCTGCCACAAATTCTATTGCTCCAACTCGTCCCCTACCATCCCCTTCCCTTTAAATGGAGCACCAGGAACCCCCCCCCATTCCCCTCTCTTTTCCCCCTACTCTCCCACTCTATCTCGCCATCTCCTCACCGCATCTCCCGATTTGCCACCGCCGGCCGAGGTCCTCGCCGCTGTCTCTAGCGCCGCCTCTAGTGGAGCTTCTCCATGATGGTGCAGTACCTTGGCATCACGCGGATTCGGTCTACCCTTGCATTGCCGGACCATGGCGGAGCTCCCGCACCACCTTCAACCGCCGACGCCGCCACTATTTTTCCTCCTTGCCGCTGGCAAAAACTTCACGCCTAGCCCCCACCTTGATGAGTGCTAGACTCCCCGTTGCCTCGTCTCGCTGCTAGTGCCCTCGTCGTGCACGCGAGCCTCGCCGTTCGTCGGATCCTCTCGGTTCCGTGCACCGCCACGTGGCGAAGAAGCTCGGCGCCGCCTCGCCGCCACCAGCGTCATTGCGTTGAGCCACGTCGACTCTAGCTTCAGAGCGCGTTCGGTCCATTGTGGATGGCAGAAACCCGTGGACCTAGTCCACAAGACCCAGGCCCACCTGTTAGTGGCTCAAAGCCATTTCCTTTTTTAAAAAAATTCGACCAAAAATAAAATCCCGTGGTTAACATTAGCATGACGCAATAAAAGAATTTTATTTAGAAAAATAATTGCAAAATCCAGAAAATCGTAATTTTCTTTATTTTGTGTGTTTTCAAACTTCCGAGAGCCCGTTCTCCTTCGTTCGAGCTCCGATTTGAGTGATTCGAATTTTTAAATTTATCTAAATTCAGTGCCTTTTTTTTGTTCTACTTTGGTAATTTTTGAATTTTATTTGAAATTGTTTTAATTATTTGGCACTTTTCGCATGTATAGATTCTAGCGTTTCTGAAGAATTCTTAGACCCGACGACCGAAGCATCTCAACTCTTCAACAAAGGCAAGTCGTAGACCAATTTTCAGAATTCTCGTGGGTGTTTTTGCAAAAAATAGGGATTTCCATTTTTCTTTTCATTTTTTTTGGATTTCAGTCGGCTGGGCCGATTTCCACGGCCCATCTGCCTTTCGGGAACGAGCTAACCCACTCGGGCGATTTAAGGGTTGAGGCGGGGTTTCCCAACCCCTGCTCACCGTGGCGGGTGCTTGCGAGGCCGGTGGTGAGTGGCGCGTGGTGGCGAAGCGGAGGAGGTGCGGTATGTATCGGCGATCTTTGACTTTAAGCGGCGAGGCTACTACTTCAGGTGCGCGATGCGTGGCGGCGGCGGCGGCGGCAGTCGCCGCCAGCGCGGGCCGAGTCGATAGATGTTGGCCGGCGGTTGGCATGTCTTTGCTAGCGGTGGCCGCGATGTGTACGGTGCAACGTAGGCGTGAGGGTGGCGAGCGAGGCTTGGCGCGGTGTTGTCTGTGGCGTCGGCGACGGCAAGCCGATGACGCGTTGGGTATGACGATCAAGCGCGCACGTTCGGGCACGGAGGTGGTGTGCACGTGGAGTGGCGCGTCAATGCGTCTGCGAGTCGGCCGCGCGGGTGCGGGTGGCACGGCGACGTCGCGGCGACGCAGATGCTCGATCTTGGCGACTCTAGTGCGGCGAGTCGGGCGGCCGCGAGGCAAGGTGGCTCGGCCGTGCTTTGCCCCTTTTTCACTGTGCATGCGGGTGGCCGGTGTCGCCTGACTCGGTAGCCGCGCTTCGAGGCGATCGTCTTCGAGGCTGCGGTGTGGCGCGGCTTTGAGCACGAGCCGGTCATGCCGGTGCGACACCTCGTGTGGGAGGACAACATCTTGACAGTGCTTTTAGGCGGCGTATCTTCGAGTTGACCGGCGTGGCGGCCGCTTGAAAGCAACGCGCTTCGGCTGGCGGTTCGGCTCTAGGCGACGGTCTTTGCCGTCTGACCATCGGCGTTAGGTTTTTGTCTTTATTCTTGTTCATCCGTGTTCATTGCAATTACTGTTCATGCACAATTACTATTCATATGTAATCCACCGATCGGGTTTGCCGGCGACTTCAAGTCAGCTCGAGGTGGATTAGAACGTATTTGCAATTTTCAATCTACGGTACAATCGACATTCACTTTTCCATGCAATCTACTCATCGGCATTGTGCCGGTGACTTCAAGTTGGTTTGCGGTAGATTAGAGTGGATTTGCACTGTAGAGAAGAACTAATCTAGAAAGCCAAATTTGTAGAATTAAAAGCAATCCAGAAAATACAATTTGATCTACGAGCGTCGTGCTACGACAGTTACCTTTCGATTCGAGGAGAGTCAATCGTGCTAATAACGTGTTGAGAAACCATCGCTGGCGAGTCCAGTCCGAACGATAACCTCGTAGACAAACATAGAATCACATCAAACAATGTAAGAATACAAGAACAGAATAGTAGATTGAACACAGAGATGTAGGGAGTTTCTTAACTCTCTTTATTGCTCTTCATCTGATCCGCCTTTTACAATGACTAGTACTATCTATTTATAGGCTAGAGATTGCAGAACGCAGTTGATGGTGGGGCTGCCGCAACTATGCCTAAGCACGGTGGCTACAGTAGGGCAGTGCGCAGCAGAATGCCACGCGCTGGACGTGGCGAAGCATGGTACGTGCTATCTGTGTGCAACGACGCATGGATCGCTGGGGAAAAAAGCTAGTCAACGAGATTATTTGGTTCGGTTTAAAATTATTTTAATTACACTTATTAATTGGTTGATCATTGAAATAAATCAGTTTCTAATGAAATTGGATTTAGCTCTAGATCCACTCGGGTCGTTAGCCCAATTCTAAAGTATTTGTAAACTATAAATTATATTATATTATATCAATTTTGAAAAAAAAAGATAAAACGAGAACTTGGCTCGAGATTGTTGAGTAATCGTTGCTGACGAGTCTAGTTCGAGCAATTACCTTCTAGACAAACGTAGAATTGTAAGTACAATGCAAGAACACAAGTACAGAATAGTAGAGTGAACACAGAGATATAAGAGGACTTCATACTTCTCTTTATTGCTCTTCTGTAAAACTGTAGTACAATGGTTGGGGGTCCCCCTTTATATAGTCTACTGAAGGATGACAAGCCCACCATGGGCCAGGCCTACCTAGCCTGGACCCGGTTTCTTAACACTCCCCCTTGGGAACTCACTATCATGATTATGTCTCATCAAAACTCCAGAAAAACCCAGGGGAAAATTTTGGAGAAAGAGTGCATGAAACACGTTCTACTATACTGCAAGAATTGCCTTATTAAAACCTTAGCCGAGAAACATCAGGAAAACTCGTCAAGGGAAAAGGGTACAATCCACCCAATTTCATTTAATCTATAGAATTTATTCTTTGCGTACTCGATCTTTGTGATCAAGCTTTAATAATGAGTTCGTGAAGATTATCCGCCTGAATTCTACGCATCTCTAAGTCTCATCATTCCAATTCCACGTATGCATGTTTCAAAGTTAGACGTTGGATATGACTTAGAGAATAAATCTGCAAGATTTTCACATAATTAGTATGCAGTGCTTTAATTTCGTCTATCTTTTGCAATTCATGGGCATTAAAGAACTTGGGGTTGATATGCTTTGTGAGTTGACTCTGCACATAACCCATCTGCACTTGTGCAATACAAGTTGCATTATCTCGATAGATAACAGTGGGGGTTTGCACGGTATTCAATAAACACGACTAATGGATGTGGTGAATCATCCGCCAAAGCCAAGAATATTCTAGCGAGGCCTCGTATAGCGCAATGACTTCTGAATGGTTTGTCGAAGTTAATACAAGACTTTGGTTAGACGATTTCTATAAAATTGCAGTTCCACCACATAGGTACATAGCTTGTTTGTGACTTAGTCATGCGGATCAAGCAATTGCGACATCTGCATAGCCAGTCATAGTTAGGTCTTGGTTCTTTCTATAGAATAGATTGTCGGGACCCGAAAATGCATCTCAGGAACCCTCTGTGTATTCTGAACTAGTCCCAGATCAATAGCTAGCTCACACAGGAAATAGTGATGAAATACCATCCATTTATTTCATTTAAGTAAAAAGATATCAAAGATAACAAATGGTAATAATAACTAGACCTTATGGTCAACGTTTACTTAACTTGTTACGCAGGGCTACAAAAACAAATGAACTCTTGCAGCGGAACATGAAACTTGGAAAGGTTAATCAACAAGCGCACATGCAATCGAGTAGAGAACGCATCCTAATCCACAAAACCTTCATAGTCCTCCTTCTGAAAGAACTCTTGAGCAGCTTGGTATGCTTCAACTGATCAATAAAGACATAAACCGTGAGTACATAAAGCGATCACAGACCGTAGGAAATATATGCAAATAGTATTCATGCAAAGCTTGCCAAAGGTTAGCTTATGGTTCTTTTGCAGAAAGCAGTATTTACAATAAATACAATAAATAGATTGAAATGCGTAATTGAAAAGAATATTAAATAAGTAAACAATTCTTTGAAACAACTAGTGAACTTCCCATTCACTTTCCAACCAAATCATTCACTTTCCAACCAAATCAATGACAAGTGAATTCCCCATTCACTAATTGACACAAACCGCCAAGTGAATTACCCGTTCACCGAACAAACATTATATTTATCAATGAACTTCCCATTCCGACATATTTTATAAGAAACTCTAGTATTTGTGTGAAATCCCTAAGCACGTCCATAACCGCGGACACGGCTATTCGAATAGTTTTACACTCTGTAGAGGTTGTACAGCTTGACCCACAAGATACAACTTCTCTAGTTTGTTTGACATTCGTCGATACCACTGCTTACTACCTTAGGTAAGCAGTCTAGAGCACGTGACAAAGCCATTACAAATCCTTCTTAATCCAGTTCTGCCCGCTAAAGTTTCAACACTGAATGTCTAACCGACTAGACAGAGCCCCCTCTTGTGCCATTGTGATACGTCCTCCGTAACTCACCCTTCCAAGATAGAACCGAAATTAAGATATTGTTAACTAATTAGCCAGGTCCCGCCCATACAGGATATGCGGTTGTACAATTAAGGCTCAGTTCAATGGCGTAGAAAATTAAGTCCTTGACAAGTTACTCAAGCGATCTTACCACGACCCAGAACGTGCTAACCACACCCTCAATCCACCATCCACTCGCCTGAGCAAAAACCATTTTGTTTAACCAATGACATCCCCTGTCATGCTACTCAAATTTTAACAACAATGGCTAACCACCACAATTCCATATATCATTAAGTCAAGATTAATCATTATAATACATGTGATGATGAACCAATCGTAACTAAACTAAACTAAGAATCAATACGATACCCATGTTGGAGATACAAATATATCCAACTAAAATTAACCATACTAACGTGACAAATTATTCATGGCATTCGAATAATCAAAGGATGCATAATGACAACTGGTGATAGCTAACCCCAAAACAGTAGATAAAAAGATAGCATGCATTTGTATAAAATATTATACTTTTGAAATCATAGGTTCAACATGATTAAAGGACTACGACTTGCCTAGGAATAAATCCTGATATTGGTTTTGATCTTGGTGTACTCCTCCTTATTCAAAATTGCCCGAAGTAGCAACGTCTATTCGCAAACAGAGTAAATAAATAAAATAAATAGGAAATAGAAATAAAACAAACTCTAAAAATTAAATAATAATCTTAGATACATAGATCTCTAATTTAGATGCATTTAGAAATTTGGATTGGTTCAATCGGAGTTCGAATGCAAAAGATATGGGCTTTGGAAGTTTGAAACCCTAAAGAAATAGAAAAAAAGAACTGTTTATGATTTCCCCGAATTAATTTTCTATTGAAAATTCCAATTAATGCGCTAGCATGACATCAACGTATAAATTCAGAATTAAAAATAATTTTGGAAAAACTCCAGAGTCGCTGACATGCGCCACTGGTACAGGGGTCTACGGCTCACGGGTTCACAACACAATACTACTGACATGTGGGGCCTACATGTCATATACATGGTTTTTGGTGGACTAAATCTCATCAGAAATTGGGTTTGGTGTGGTAGACCGAGTCACGTAGGTGCTGACTTGGTAGGCCACTTGAGTGGACACATGGGAAGATTCGGTGACATGGAAGCTGACTTAACGCCACATGGGAAGAGAGCTGAACGAAGAGAAGCAGAATGCAGCTCTGGCTGGCAGCAAGACGGCGGTGTTGCCGACGAACGGTGGTAAGGTGGCTTCGAGGAAGTAGCAAAATGGGTTGCCGAGGAAGAGATGAAGCTCTGGGCGGTGGTGTCTTGGTCCGGGCGACAGTGTATCAGCGGCGGCGGTGACAATGGCGACGGCGATTGTTCGACCAGCGGTGACTTCGGTGATTCGTTAGCGCCCGTAGCAAAGCGAGATGAGCATCAAAATGGCGACAAGAAGAGGATCACAGAGGTAGGCTCGGGACGACTAGAAGATGACCAAAACGACATCAAGAGCAAGGTGACCGAAGGGTGAGAAGATGACTGACGATGACGCTTCGGTGGAGGAGAAGCAACGAGAGGAGAGGGATTCGGATGAGAATAGAATTGGGCACGAGATGACGCAGTTGAAAGTGCTAGGAGATCATCGGAGATGTAGATCAACTGGATGGCCGACGATCAGTTGTCGAACGAAGACGACAACAGAGCTGTGACGATCCTTAGGCACAGACGACAGAAGAACGACGTAGCCCACACTATTGCGGACCCATCGGTAGTGGAAACACAGGTGGAGGTGGTCCGACGGTGGTGAATTTCAGTGGAGAAGGAGCTTCGGTGGCCGACAGTTTTCAACCGATTGCAGCGCATAGAAGACAAAGCTGTTGGAAATATGCCCTAGAGATAATCATAAAGATGATTATATTTCATTATGTTCATAACATTGGATAATATGTTATCTTGTTCCTAGAATAATATCAATAATATTTATTATCAAGTATGTGACTTGATTGTGAAACTCTATATTTATGTGATGATTATTCTTAAATGTTTCCTGGTCGAAAACATATGAGAACACATATGAATAGACTAGCATATGTATTGGTTAATGACTATGTTTCACAAGTCATGGATATGGGCATATCAAACCAATAATATGGACACATGTTAGAGAACATGGTGTTGGAAAAGACCCACCTTGAGACACTATTGAGAATGTTATGATTCTATGTATCATTAGTTGGTCTCAAGTAATGATAATGTATAATCCTTAGACCTGAGATCATCATGGTTTCCTACATGTGTAGTAGCACTCTTAGGGATTGCCAAACGCTACTCGGAACTTGGTAGTTATAAAGGTAGCTTTGGGTATGCTATGAAATATGCGAGGGATGTGGTGGTAAGATATGAGATTTGCCCCTCCAAACATAACAGGAGAGATGTCTCTGGGCCCCTCGTTGTGGTCAGATAAAGAAAGTGCATGGCCATGCCACTAGTGGATGAAGTGTCGACCACACGAAGTTATTCGACACTTGATCGAGAAAGTATTGAGCAGTCCATGGATGATACAACATCTCACCCGGAGTTCAACCGGACATCGAGGCAAAAGAGAATACACGAGAAGGTCTTTCGGTTCAATCGGATCTGAACTAGTCGTATAGAGATACGATCCGTCGTAGGTTGGTCGAACATGGTCACTAAGTGGTCGAAACACAGTCGTAAGGAGTTACGAATTGGTCGAGACCAAATATGAATCTGGTCGATATAGAGATACGAGTGGTCGTTAGTGATATGGACCTCATAGATTATATTGCATTAAGGTTCGTCAGATATATTCTATATGTGTTTGGGAATCGTTATGTCTTTGCTAGGTCTCGCTAACGACCAACGATCGGAAAAGAGTTTAGAGTCTGGCCGATTACACATGAACCTATAGGGTCGCACACTTAAAGGGCTAGGATTCGATTTGGATGGTGATCCGAATTCTTGTAGGCCATGAGTTTCTAATGGGCCTCAAATACGAGACCCATGATGGATGCCTATAAATAGAGGCGGTGGCAAGTGGTGTGATGATCTTTTGAAGAACTCCCGAAACCCTAATAGCCACGCCTTCCTGAACCACACCACCGGTGCTAGCACTCTAGCGAGTGGTGCCCCTGCTCCGTACGTGTGGATACCTTGGAGGTGTTATTGCGAAGCATCAGCACTAGGATGATCCGCAACTCAGTATGACCACTCGGAGGAGTAGACGCACGACGAGTATGACTACTCGGAGGAGCGGATGCAGGCGAGTACGACTACTCGAGAGGAGAAGATGCGCGGCAAGTACGACTACTCGGAAGAGCAAGCGGCGAGTACGACTACTCGGAGAAGACGCGTGGCGAGTACGACTACAACTGCATCAACTCGCTACATCGACTCTACTTCCGCTACGAGTCGACGCGTCTAGTGGTAATCTCGTGATCTATTACAAGCGGAGGTTCCTTGGTTGTGCGGTAAAATTTGTATTTTGTGCTATTGTAGCCTTCCTGCGATTCTTTAGTGGTATCAGAGCCATCCCATCTAGTTTAAGATTCGAATTAGATGCATATTGTGATATGTGGTGGTCGATATGATCATCCAGGCGTGGTGGTCGCAAGATGGGTTCATGTTCGTTATTCCATGATCGTGGTTTCATGGTTGTATCATGACTTGCCTCTACCAGTCGGTTTCCGCCATCGGGACAGACAGTGATCGTAAAACCATTGGAGCATGTGAAGATCAATCTGGTTGATCAAATCAGAATTGCGATCGAAAAGGACCAGATGGTTTATTGTGCTTGTTCATGATCACACTGCATAACACTTCTACCGGTCGGAATTCCGCCATCAGAGTATGCTGCGGTGTGTGGTCGCATCAAGGCAATGATCAGATTGGTTTGGAATAGGGTTAATATGATTAATCCAATGATTTCAAAGGCTCAGAAATCGTACCGCGCTTTATAGGTAGTATGTGTTCATGTCGCCCGATAGAATGCGATTATATGCCTAACTTATTTTTGCACGTTTTTGTGAATAATATGACCCATGATGTATGAGAGGCATGTATGTGTGTAATGTTCACGACATGCGTGTCATGTTTATTGCAGTCCAAGGCTGTCTATATTTGTATAATGGCCCACGTGTCAACTTGTGGTGTTTCTTCACTCCTTGCAATTTATTACTAGTGCTATTAGGAGTAACAGCTTAGTGGGAGTACTTGGAGGATTTGGCCACTTGGAGACATGGCGGATAGGAAGCTCGGTGATGGAGATTACCATGTGAAAGGGTCATACTATATCACAATGCAATTTGATTGTCTGTGAATGCCTTTATATTCCTATTCATTTATTTCTATGCATGTTATTTAATTGTTTTAAATGCTTTTAACATGGTAAAAGTAAAATTCCCTCAGATAATATTAAGTTAAATTGATGCCCTCCCAATTAGTTTGTACTATCAAAAGTCATGTACTTTAATGGTATGTCTTGCTAAAGCAGAGTGCCCTTAATATTCATTGACTAGATGGGTTTGTGTCGGACACTTACACGCACAACATTGGTTTAACTTGACAATGTCATCATAACGGTTATGGACTTTGGGGCATAGCGTTGGGTGCCGGAGCATAGAGATAATGTCCAACAATAAGAGTCATATAGAGATATGATTAGCAAATGGTTGCTTACCAAATTCACTAATCTTCTAGCAATGATGCCAAAGCTCACTAGTAGATTAACCGATTGCGGGTCTTGAATCACTAAATGTCATAAGAGGGATATGGTATTCAGTGAGAGTAACTTTATTAAATTGTTTAATAGAAGTTACTTTTCTTAAACATATATCTTAGTTTTGCATATTTTATATTGTAGATCGTGGCAGCAAGTGCTGTACCTACATCTAGTTTTGCTTTACGTTCGATACTTGATAAGGAAAAACTGAATGGAACAAATTTTATGGATTGGTCCCGCAACCTAAGAATTGTTCTTAGGCAAGATAAAAAGGAACATGTTCTACAGGAACCAATTCCTGATGTGCCTGCTGAGAATGCTAATGCTGCTCTTAAAACAGCCTATAAAAATGCATGTGATGAGTCCCTTGATGTTAGCTGTCTCGTGTTGCTGCCATGAACTCAGACTTTCAGAAGCAGTTTGAGAATATTGAGGCCTACGATATAATCGTGGTGCTCAAAGGCATGTTTGAGACACAAGTAAGAACTAAGAAATATGAGATATCAAAGAAATTGTTTGGGAGTAAGATAGCTGAGGGATGTCTGGTGAGCCCACATTTGATCAAGATGGTTGGTTATACACAGAGCTTGAAAAACCTGGGTTTTCCACTTAATCAAGAGTTGGCTACAGATTTGATTCTTGCTTCGCTTCCTGCAAGCTATGGGCAGTTCATTCTGAACTTCCATTCGAATGGCTTAGACAAGAATCTCACCGAACTGCATATGATGCTCAAGACTGCAGAAGACAACATAAAGAAAAGCAACACTCATGTGATGATGGTGCAAAAAAAGTACAAGCTTCAAGAAGAAGGCTAAGACTTGGGTCAAAGGTAAGGGCAATACTAAAGTTTCAGATAGGATCCAAACTAACAAATCTAACCCAAGACTAAGTCCGGCCCGACTCAAGAGAATGAATGCTTTTACTGCAAAGAGACATACCATTGGAAGAGGAGCTGCAAGAAATACCTGGCTGATCTGAAAAAGAATAGTGGGACTAAACCTTTCACTTCAGGTATTAATGTTATAGATGTTTTTCTTGCTGATTCTTCTGTTAGCTCTTGGGTATTTGATACCAAATCGGTTGCTCATATTTGCAATTCGATGCAGAGTCTAACAAGGAGTAGGAGAATTGCAAGGGGCGAGATGGATCTTCGCGTCGGGAATAAAGCAAGGGTTGCTGCATTAGCCGTCGGGACTTTGCCATTACTTTTGCCCTCAGAATTTATTATGTAATTAAATAATTATTATTATGTTGCAGCCATAAGTAGAAACATCATCTCTGCCTCATGTTTGATGGCAGACGGATAAATTCATCATTGAGAACAATGGTTGTTCTATATTTTTGAATGAAATATTTTATGGATATGCTCCTGTTTTGAATGGGTTGTTTATTTTAAATCTTGATGATGCACTCGTCTATAATATTAACGCGAAGCGGCTTTGGCCCAATGATATGAATTCCACTTTTATTTGGCATTGTCGTTTGGGTTACATAAGTAAGAAACGTATGAAGAAGCTCCATGATGATGGAATTCTAAACTCATTTGATTTGGAATCATTTGAAATGTGCGAATCTTACCTACTTGGAAAGATGACCAAGACACGTTTTACTGGTCGGAATGAGAGGGCGTCCGACTTGCTGGCACTCATACATACTATTGTATGTGGACCAATGAGCACGATAGCTAGAGGTGGTTTTCAGTGCTTCATTATTTTCACCGATGACTATAATAGATATGGATATATCTATTTAATAAGGCACAAGTCGGAATCCTTTGAAAAGTTCAAGGAGTTCCAGAATGAAGTACAAAATCAACTTGGCAAGACAATCAAATCCTTACGATCTGATCGCAGAGGTGAATTTTTGAGCCATGAATTTGGTGATCTTTTGAAGCAATGTAGAAT
Source organism: Hsuehochloa calcarea (assembly GCA_036346395.1). Taxonomy (NCBI): domain Eukaryota; kingdom Viridiplantae; phylum Streptophyta; class Magnoliopsida; order Poales; family Poaceae; genus Hsuehochloa; species Hsuehochloa calcarea. The sequence continues at coordinate 23,839,704 of CM070598.1, read as the reverse complement.
TATTCCACAGCTTACACCACCGGGCACTTCACAATGGAATGGAGTGACCGAGCGGCGTAATTGAACCTTGTTGGACATGGTTCGATCGATGATGAGCCAATCAGATTTGCTGTTGTATTTTTTGAGTTACACTCTAGAAACTGCAGCTTTCATTTTAAATAGGGTACCATCTAAATTAGTAGATAAGACACCATATGAGATATGAACTGGGAAGAGTTCTAGTTTGTCTTTTCTAAAGATTTAGGGATGTGATGTCTATGTTAAACATTTAACGTCTGATAAACTCACACTCAAGTCAGATAAATGCTTCTTTATAGGATATCCTAGGGAAACCAAAGGATATTATTTCTATAACCGGGAAGAAGGCAAAGTTTTTGTTGCCCGAAATGGTGACATTTTGGAGAAACAGTTTCTTTCAAAAGAAGTCAATGGGAGAAAGATGCAACTCGAAGAAATTCGGGAAACGTCTAAAAGTATTTCAACTCCTACTGAACCTCTACAGGATGAACAAAATATTGTTGAACCTGTTGATGAGGCATCAGTCCCACGCAGATCTAAAAGGCCACGTCAATTGCCTATAAGGTATGGGCATGATGTATTATTATTGAATAATGATGAGCCTAAGACTTATGAGGAAGCAATGATGTAGTCAGATTATGAGAAATGGCTTGGAGCCACTTGATAGTGTTAAAACCATTGAGTGCAAATGGATCTATAAGTAAAAGATTGACATGGATGAAAATATTCACATTCATAAAGCTCGACTTGTCGCAAAAGGGTTTCGACGTGTTCAAGGAGTTGACTATGATGAGACTTTTGAAGGGATCGCGATAATGCTACGATATCACAAAATAAAATTTACCGCGCAACCAAGGAACCACCGCTAGTAATAGATCATGAGATTACCGCTAGACGCGCCGACTCGTAGCGGAAGTAGAGTCGTTGTAGCGAGTAGATGCAATCGTAGTCGTACTCACGACGCGTCTGCTCCTTCGAGTGGTCGTACTCGCCGCGCGTCTGCTCCTCCGAGTGGTCATACTGACCGCGCGTCTGCTCCAACTCTGGTGACCGTCACGAGCTGCGGATCGTCCTAGTGCTGATGTTTCACAACAACACCTTCGATGTATCCACACGTATGGGGCAGGATCACCAAGCGCTAGAATGCCAGCACCAACAGCGTGGTTGAGAAGGCGTGGCTATTAGGGTTTAAAAAGTTCTTCCAAAGATCGTCCTCTCCTTCACCCCATGCCACCTACCCTCTTTATATAGGCATCCATGATGGGTCTCGATCTTGAGGCCCATTAGGAATTTGTGGCCTATACGAATTCGGATCACAATCCAAATCAAATCCTATCCCTTTAAGTGTGCGACCCTACAGGGTCATGTGTAATTAATTGGTCATGACTCGGAAACTCTTTTCCGACCACCAGTCGTTAGCGGTACCTAGCAGCACATAACGAATCCCAAATACACATAGAATATATCAAACAAACCTTGATGTAATATGATCTATGACTAGGTCCTCATCACTTACAATCAGTTCGTATATCCATACGACCAGTTCGTATTTGGTCCCGACCAGTTCGTAACTCCTTACGACCAGATCCTTACCATTCTGTGATTACGTTTGACCAGTATACGACCAGTATGTATCTCCATACGACTAGTCCGTAACTGATCGAACTAAGCGACCTAGTCATGCATTTTCCCTGTGCCTCACTATTTCTGGTTGAAGTCCAGGTGAGATGATGTGTCATCCATGGACTGTTCAAAACTTTCTCGATTGAGTATCGGATAACTTCATGTGGTCAACACTACGACCACTAGTGGCATGGCCATGCACTTTCTTTATCCGATCACCACGAGGGGCTCAGAGACTTCTCCCCGGTTATGATAGGAGGGGCAAATCCCATCTAGACTAGTCACATCCCTCCGTATGTTTCATAGCATACCCGAAAGCTACCTTTATAACTACCCAGTTACAAGTAGCGTTTGGCAACCCCTAAGAGTGCTATTGCACATGTAGGGAACCATGTTGATCTCAGGTCTAAGGATTATACATCATCATTACTTGAGACCAACTAATGAAATATAGATTCATAACAATCTCAATAGTATCTCAATGACGGGTCTATCCAACCCCATGTTCTTTAACATGTGCTCACATTATTGATTCGATACCCCCATATCCATGACCGGTGAAACATGGTCATCAATCAATACATGTGCTGGTTGTAGAGTCACTGGTGTTCCGACCAGTGTCGTCCGACTAGGGATACATTTAGAATGACATCATATAAGTTAAAGAGTTCCGCCAACAAGTCACATACTTATTGATCTATAGCTGATGATTCATTCAAGGAACACGATAACATATTATCAAAATCATGAACATAATGAAATATCATCATCTCTATGATTGCCTCTAGGACATATTTCGAAGAACTTTCTCACCAGTAGTGATGCTTAAATCTATACGGATCATTCTAGCTATTGCTGTATATTTTAGCTATGAGATATGGCAGATGGATGTTAAAACGATTTTTCTAAATGGAAACCTAAGTGAGGATGTGTACATGACACAACCTGAAGGTTTTATTGATCCAAATAATGCTAGTAAAGTGTGCAAACTTCAGAAATCCATTTATGGGTTGAAGCAAGCATCTCGGAGTTGGAATTTACGTTTTGATGAGGAAATCAAAAGGTTTGGTTTCGTCAAAAACAAAGAAGAACCTTGTGGTTACATGAATGTTAGTGGGAGCGCACTTGTAATTCTAATCTTATATGTGGATGACATATTATTGATTGGGAATGACATTCTTGTGCTGGAATCCGTTAAGGCATCTGTGAAAAATAATTTTTCCTGGGAAAGACCTAGGAGAGGCAGCATATATTTTAGGGATAAAGATATATAGAGATAGATTAAGATGGCTAATTGGATTATGCCAAAATACTTATGTTGATAAGGTGTTGATTCGGTTCAACATGCAGAATGCTAAGAAAGAGTTCTTGCCTATGTCACATGGCATAAGTCTTAGTAAGAGTCAGTGTCCTTTGACAACTAATGAGCGAGACCGTATGAATGGTATTCCATATGCTTCGGCTATTGGATCTATTATGTATGCCATGATATGTACTCGACCAGATGTATCATATGCTTTAAGTGTTACAAGCAGATACCAAGCTGATCCTGGTGAAGGTCACTGGACTGTGAAAAATATTCTTAAGTACTTGAGAAGGACTAAGGATGTGTTCCTAGTTTATTGTAACACCCTGGCTATTCGGAAGCCAAGATGCCACCTAAGGATACAACATATGAACAATTTACTAATAAGATTCAATATGCATCTATCCAAATATCAATAACAGGATAACGAGGTGAAAGCAGCCAATACATCAGTGGCGAATAATCAAGAAACTAATCATGGAACGACATGACATGAAGTTTAAACATTACTTAATACCGTCCTTCTCTCATCAAGGAATATCAAAGTTGAAACCATTAATGAAAATTATCGAGTAATGTTCTGTGTGCAATGTGTTGGTCTACTCCCTTCCCAAAATCATCAACATCAGGGTGGATCACCTAAATAACATTGAAAGCAAGGGTGAGTCGAAACTCAAGAAGTACCATATTAGAATAATCAATCAAATAGTGGATAAATCAATTCAATTGAATTATGAACAAATCTTGCACCACATACATGATTGAATGGAATGAATACATGAATGGATGGAATGAAAGAATGCACTGAAGGAATGGACTAATCACAGCTTATACTGGTATAGCGAGTGTAACACCCGTCGGTGTTCACTTAAAGTTACCGTATGAAGAACGTTTCATACGGGTGTCCAACGTGGCCCACATTGGAATGGTGGATCACACGTACCCATTCTGGAATTGATGGGTTTTCAAATGCCCATCTTTGGAATTGATGGGTCTTTCAAATGCCCATCTTTGGAATTGATGGGTCTTTCAAAATTCCACTCCTGTGGACGGAAATTAAAGCATGTATGAATGGAATGAAGCAAGTAATATGAATGTCATCATCTTTTCTCAATTATCAATTTGAAACATATCAACATCATGAACAAGTGCAAGAACATACACGTATACATCACATTATCATGCATTCAATTGAAAACACAACAAGTTAATATGCAGTACTTGCCTGTACTGTAATATAAATGTTGGGTAACTTCGTTGATTGAAAACATGAATCATAGAAACTTTAGCATGAACACAAACACATCATTCATCAATGTAAAGGATTCAATGTACTTGCCTTTCGCGTTGCGACGCGCTAACAAGCAATGAAGGTGTTCCCACACGCGATGCCTCACCGCCTACACAAATGTTTCCGAAATAAGAACAACGTGGAAATACATTGCTACCGGTGTTCTACAATATCTCCTAACTACCCAATATACCGCACAGACCCGAATTTAAAATAAACTATTCAGCCAGATTTCAGCCCTTCTGATCAGCGGTACGAGAAAAAACATATTTAATTATCTGGAATTCGAAATGACCCGAAACCAGTGCCCAATAAATCTTAACGCACGACACTACGAAACTCTAGTTGGCGGGATTCTCTGATTCGGCCAAAACAGTGGCCTAAACAACAGTTGAAAACACTAACAGATATCTGCCCAGATTTCAGAACAGTGGTAAAGAAAATGACGTAACTTTTATTCTACTGATCCAATAGAGGTGATCTTTATCAACATGGAAAGATAATTTAAAGGGCTACAATAACTTATTTGGGTGGGAGTTCTGAATCTGACTGTAACTAGATCACAACCGACGAGCAACCGACAGTCTCCAAAATCTCTGATAGACAGAGTAGTGTGCGGTTAAAAATTCATATCTCCTAAACCACAGGGTCGAATCTCGTGATCTCGGTGCCAAACGAAAGCTAAGGAAACCAGGAACATAACTCTAGCAGACGAAGACCCGAGATTCGGCCTCTAAGTAATTCATAATGGCCCGACAAGAAAATCTTCCAAAACACGTCAGCTGTCCAGGACAGTCGCGGTAAAACTACCATATCTTTTAAACCGTAACTCCAAATCAGATGATCTCGGTGCCTAAAGAAAGATAAGATCAAGGGCTACAACTTTCTAAGAGGTGGGAAGATCAGAAAACGTACGGAACTTACCCAAATCTGACGAACAAGTCTGGCGTACGACAGGGAGGAGGGTGGCGGCCGATTGGAGAGGGGGAGGAGGGGAGTGGGGAGAGAGAGGGGATAGGCTAGGGTTTGGGGATGAGGAAAAAAAACCCCCTTGGTTGGCCCCTCTCATGGTGATGGAAACGAGGTGTCCGATCTTTCGATGAGATTGATAACTATCGATTTTGGTGGCGGTGACTCTCACGATCCGACTACAACCGTACGACGACGCTTGCATCTTAGCAATCGCTTAACCAAATCCGAAGTGTTATTGACCTCGCTGGAGGCGTGATCAACCTGAACACGAAGTTCAATCCCTGTGAGCAATCGAAGAACTAGCAAGAATAAGACATAGGCAATCTGATATTGCGAATATGAAGGAAGCATAAATTGTATTGCGAATAGCAAAGATGGGCTCCCGAAGCTGTCTTGACAGGTGGTCGTTCGACACAACTGAAGAACAAAGTTTGCACAATGGCTAAACCTAAACTCAACGAAATCCGAGTTCAAGCGGGGGAGACGGCGGCTCCTATATAGGGGAAACGACCAAGGGTGGCGGCCAGCGAGGTGGACGCACGCCCTAGGGTTACAAGGCCCGTGGGCCAAAGTAGAGGTGGCGCAGCACCCTTCGACTCGGACTCTGATACGGATACGGACTACTTTGAAAATTTCGGTCGGCTCGGATAGAATTTGATGATGAGGTTGGATCCGTTAGAAAGTAGACTTGATAAGCTTTCCACGAAGTCCAGAAACGCCCCAAACGGAGTTCGTATGAAGAAGTTACGCCCGTTTAAAGTTAGTGGTGACGCCGTAGTCCGAATCTGACTCCAGAACGAGCCCATCTCGAACTCTTGCTTGTCTTGGACCCAAAGTGATGTGATGATCTCCATTATGCCTTCCATACATCTCCACGACTCCGCATGCCTCTCCATGGTCCTTTCCCATATTCCTAAGCACAATTAAATCACTTGCATTACGTAGCGGTCTATTCTCAGTAGTATATAATCCTAGGAACGAATTCACCTGATAATTAAGTTGGCGAGCACGAGCTCGGGTAAGAGGTCCTTGTACTGCTTGTGGTTGAGTTGTGTGTGTAGGCACGGTTATATCCATGGTAGGGATGTCCTCATCATCCTCCCCTTCTTGCATTTGAGTCGTCCTCGACTCAAGCTCATCCTCTTCCCCCAAGTATGGCTTCAAATCAGCAATGTTAAATGTGGGACTAACCCCAAAATCTGCAGCAGCTCAAGCTTGTATGCATTATCATTAATATTTTCTAACACTTTGAAAGGACCATCACTCTAGACATCGCTTTGACTTTCTCAATTGGGAACCTGTCTTTTCTCAAGTGCAACCAAACAAGATCTCCTGGTTTAAAAGTTATATGTTTTCTCCCCTGACTACCAGCAAGTTTATATTTAGCATTCATGCGCTCTATATTCTCCTTGGTTGTCTCGTGTATTTTTAAAATCAGTTCAGCACGTTGTTTTGCATCAAAGTTCAATTTCTCTGAAGGTGGGAGAAGCATTAAATCAATAGGAGCACGAGGCACAAAACCATAAACAACCACAAATGGGCATATTTTTGTAGTAGAATGCAAAGAACGATTATAAGCAAACTCAATATGTGGCAAGCATTCTTCCCACATTTTTAAATTCTTTTTCAACACAGCCCTAAGCATTGTAGATAAAGTTCTATTCACAACTTCTGTTTGTCCATCAGTTTGAGGATGACAAGTAGTGGAAAATAACAGCTTGGTCCCCAATTTAGCCCATAAAGTTCGCCAAAAGTGACTAAGAAATTTAGCATCACGATCTGAAACTATAGTATTAGGCACGCCATGTAAGCGAACAACTTCACGAAAGAATAAATCAGCAATATGGGCCGCATCATTGCTCTTATGATATGGTATAAAGTGAGCCATCTTAGAAAATCGATCAACAACCACGAATATACTATCCCTCCCCTTCTGTGTTCTAGGCAATCCTAAAACAAAATCCATCGAAATATCTTCCCACGGAATGCTAGGAACAGGTAGAGGCATGTACAAACCATGAGGATTAAGTCGTGACTTAGCTTTTTGACATGTAGTACAATGAAAGCAGCGTGGCGCTCGGCGTCCGTCTCATCTTTGGCCAAAAGAAATGATCAGCAAGTATATCCTCCGTTTTCTTCACTCCAAAGTGTCCCATCAGCCCGTCTCCATGCGCTTCCTGTAACAACAACAAACGAACGGAGCTAGCTGGAATGCATAGCTTGTTAGCTCTAAACACAAACCCATCATTAATGACAAATTTGTTCCATGTTTTCCCTTCTTTACAATTCAATAATACATCTGTAAAATCAGCATCATGCACATATTGCTCTTTAATAGTCTCTAATCCAAAAAAAATTGAAGTCAAGTTGTGAAAGCATGGTATACCTCCTAGACAAAGCATCGGCAATAACATTCTCCTTTCCCTTCTTGTGTTTTATGACATAAGGAAAAGACTCAATAAATTCAACCCACTTTGCATGTCTCGATTAAGTTTACTTTGACTTGAATATGCTTTAAAGATTCGTGATCGTAATGTATAACAAATTCTTTGGGCCATAAGTAATGTTGCCAAGTTTCTAAAGTTCAAATAGTGCATATAATTCCTTATCATAAGTAGAATAGTTCAAACTAGGCCCACTCAATTTCTCACCAAATATGCTATAGGTTTACCTTCTTGTAACAACACGCCACCTAAACCAATTCCACCGGCATCACATTCTAGTTCAAAAGTCTTATTAAAATCGGGGAGTTGGAGTAGGGGTGCATGTGTTAACTTATCTTTCAATGTGGTGAATCGTTCTCTTGTGCGACGCTCCAAACAAATGGCACACCCTTCTTGGTGAGCTCATTCAATGGTGCGCGATCGTCTTTGAAATCCTTCACGGCGGCGACGATAAAACCCAAAGAAGTCCTAAAAAGCTTCGCACTGTGTGACCATGTTAGAGTCGGCCAACTCAGATTGCTTCAACCTTGGCTTGATCAACTTCAATTCCTCGTGGAGTAACAACATAGTAGCTTGGACCACGGGATTCACACAACCCCGAGACCCTCTGTGCATACCAAGCTAGTCCCATGATCGTAGCTAGCTCGCATGTTTGCAACAATGATGTAAACATAACCATTCAACAACGAACTAATGAAGCGAGACAAAGTAATATTATTTAAAACAACGAAGACCTTATGGTCAAGTTCTTACAAAAATCGCCTCACGTGGCTTAGCAACAACAGAGTATCCGGCAATGAGATCTCAAAATACGTGGAGCCCAATCGACATGCCCACAGGCAATCGAGTGGAGGACGCGACCTAGTTCGCAAAGTCTTCAAAGTAGCCTTCTTCATAGTACTCAACATTTCCTGGTTCTTCTGCTGGGACTGATCAACAAAGGGCATAAAGCCGTGAGTACATAAAGTACTCAGCAAGTCGTAGAGAAATGTATGCACATAGTATTCATGCCAGGCTTAAACAAGGATGGCTTTATGGTTAATTTGCAGAAAGCAAGTTTAACAGTAAATACAATAATTAGATTGCAAAGCAGGATTTTAAAAGAATAATACATAGATAACCAAGTTCTTTTGAATCAAGCGGTGAACATCCGTTCACTTCCCAACCATTCAACCAAGCGTTTCCATCGAACCAAACCGAATTTTGAAAATACTACCCTTGCGCGAAATCACCGGGCATGTCCGCAATCGGGACACGGCTATTCGAATAGATTTTGACACTCTGCAGAGGTTGTACAGCTTTACCCACAAGACACGAACTCTCTAGTTTGTTTGGCATCCGTCGATACCACCGCTCACTTCCTTAGGTGAGTAGTCTAGAGCACATGACAAGGCTTTTACAAAGTTCCATTTTGCCTCGGTTCTGCCCGCTAAGGTTTCGCCATCACAACCCTCTTGCGCCAATAAATGTACCACAACAGAACCGACTCAAAACTTTCCTAATTAATTGGCCAGGTCCGTCCCATACCGGACTTATGGTTGCACGAGGTGACCCAGATCAATGACTTGCAAAGTTAAGTCCTTAGTTGGCTGCTCAGACAAGTCTACCACAACCCAATGTGCATTACGCACCCACTCTAGCTCCCTACCTCAAGCCCGAGCATAAATCATTTTTGTTCATTCCCGACCAAATGGCAATCCCTGCCATGGCACATCATCTTTTAATAAAAGTGGCCTCACACCACTGTTCCATAGTTCCATTAGTCAAATTTCAATAATCATTGAACATGTGATCGAAAGTCTCGCGGGTAACTAAAGCATGTCTAAGCAATACTACGCTCCCAAGTTGGTAATACAATTATGTCCAACTAGTATTAACCATCCTATGGTGTCCAAGGATTTATGTCATTCAAGGAGACATTTCATTTTCAATTTATCAAGGAGGCATAATGGCAATTTGGTAATTATCTACTCCCAAAACTATTTTTAATAAAACTAGCCATGCATGATAATTTAATACAATATACATTTGTAAAATAGTTTCAACATGGTCAAAGGCCTACGACTTGCCTTCGTTGACGAGGAGAGGGTCTTCGGTCGTCGGGTCGAAGAAATCTTCCAAAGCGCCTAATCTACGTGCGAGAATAGCAACAAATAAATAAAACAGTACCAAATGAACTCCAAAAATTACAAAACCAGTACCAAATGAAAGAGGATGACTTTATATGAATTTAGAAATTTGGATCACCCAAATCGGAGTTTGGATGTGAAAGTTATGACCAAAAGAAGTTTCAAATCACATGAAATGATAGAATTTATAATTTCTGATTTTCTGGAATTATTTTTCTATTGAAAATTCGGATTAAGCGATCGTAATTGCGCTAATCTGCCGACGCAGCGACCACGCTGCAAAACCGCCTACGTGGCGGCCGACGTGGCGCCACGTATGACACGTTGGCTCGGGCCCGAGGCGATGAGAGAGAGAGAGAGAGAGAGAGAGAGACGGAGAGGCAGCGGCGGTGGCGGAGTCAGAGAGACGAGGCAGAACGGGAACGGCGGCGACGCTACGGAGGCGACGCGAGGCGCCAAGGCGAGAGGGGAGAGAGCGAGCGCGGAGGGAAAAAGGGGAAGAAGCGGCCGCGCTTAAAAAGGCGGAGGAGGTCGCGCGCGGCGGAGGCGCCAAGAGGCGACGGATGGGCACGCGCGTGGCGGTGCGCGACGGACGGGAAGGGCGGCGAGATCCGTGGCGGGATTCGCGCGGCGAGGCGAGGGACGGCGGACGGACGGGCGGGATTCGCGGCGGCGGCCGCGGCGCGGCGTGGGAGAGAGCGCGAGCGCGGGAGAACGATAGCGACGCCGTCCGATCTCGTCGGACGGTGGGGAAGCGAAGAAGCGCGGCGCTTGCGATGGCGTCGGATCGCGACGGACGGCCGAGGCGAAGGGGCGGCGACCGGATGCGGCGGATCTCGATCCAACGGCCAAGAGCAAGGGGCGGCGCGGCGAACGAGGACGCTTCGGATGAAGATCCAACGGCGAGGCGAGGTGAGGCGGGCGCGGAAATGGGCGCGGAGGCCTTGGCCGCGCTGAAACAGGAGACGGGCGAGAGATTCGCCCACAAACAAAAAAAGATTTAAAATCCATTTTCGATTTTAGAAATACAAACAAATCAAAAAGCAATTTAGAAAATAGCAAATAGACTCCAAAAATTCTAGAAAAATTCACAGAAATTCCTTAAATTATTCTAGACATAATAAAAATACTTTTAACTTTAAATTTTCTTTTTATTTTACAAATAAATTAATTTTTAATTTCGGATAAAACAAAAATAAATTTCTAAAATCCAATAAATCCAAGAAAATTCTTAAAATAATAATTTTGATTTTAAATTCCAGAAAATTCAATTAAACCAACTTTAATTTAATTGAAGTTTGATTAACTCATATTAAACTGCAAAGGGATTTCTGAAATTTCAAATTAAGCTTTTGGCGAATAGAAGCAAACGGTTCTCTTTTTAAATTTTTTTAAAAACTCCGAAAAACAGGACGCTACAATAGCCAAGAAACGCAACTCGATCGGTGCAAAAGGTGCACTTCTCAAGGTTACCAAATAAACGTGCATCACGTAAAGCATTAAAAACAGCACGTAAATGGTCAAGATGTTGCTCCAATGATTTGCTATATATTAGTATATCATCAAAATAAACCACCACAAATCTACCAATGAAAGCACACAAGACTTCGTTCATTAGTCGCATGAAGGTGCTTGGTGCATTCGTTAAACCAAAAGGCATTACTAACCATTCATATAAGCGAACTTAGTTTTAAATGTCGTTTCCATTCATCACCTAATTTCATGCGAATTTGATGATATCCACTCATAAATCAACCTTGGAGAAGACAACAGAGCCACTCAATTCATCAAGCATATCATCTAACCTAGGAATAGGATGACGATACCTAATGGTGATATTATTAATTGCTCTACAATCCACACACATGCGCCATGATCCATCTTTCTTTGGTACCAAAATGACCGATAAAGACAAGGGCTAAGAGATTCGCACATACCCTTTATCAAGCAACTCTTGAACTTGGCGCTGAATTTCTTTAGTTTCTTCCGGATTGGTCCTATATGGTGCTTGGTTGGGCAATGATGCACCGGGATTAAATCAATTTGATGCTCAATCCATGGCGTGTCATTTTTACGGATGTCCTTTGGAAAGATATCTTTGTACTCCCGCAAAATGTTAGTGACAAGCAGTGGCAAAGAAGAAGGTATATCCTCAAATGAAAACAATGCTTCTTTGCAAATTAATGCATAGCAAATGTAATTACTAGCATCCAGTTGAGTCATATCGATTTGGTAGCAAGAAAACAAGCACCTTTCAATTTAATTTCTTTATTTTTGTCATGAACAGATTTAGGTTCTTTCTTTTATGTTGCTCAAACTCTTTTGCTACAATCTGATTTTCGCTCTTAGTATTCTCCTTCTCTCTTCTAGCTCTAGCAAGGTCATCTTTAACAATTTGTTCAGAGTCATAGGATGCAAGACAATTTTCTTTCCCTTGAACATGAGAGAGTATTGATTATTCTTACCATGATGTATACAATCGATGTCGTATTGCCAAGGTCTTCCTAATAATAATGAACAAGCTTGCATAGGAACAACGTCGCAATCAACATAATCATGGTATGAACCCATAGAAAATGTATTCTCACCATCCGTGTTACCTTCAACTTACCATTCTTGTTGAACCATTGAATATGGTATGGGTGGGGATGAGGTTTAGTCGACAACGCAAGCTTCTCCACCATATCCATACTCGCCAAATTGTTGCAACTCCCACCATCAACAATTATGCGAATGGAACGTTCCTTGACAACGCCCTTGATTTGGAATAAATTATAGCGCCGATTACGCTCGGCATGAGATACTTGAGCACTTAGTACGCGTTGCACTATAATGCTCAAATACTTGTCGGCATCTTCGCGCCAACATGTTCCTCCTCATGGTTAGATTTATCATCATGTCCTGCAGGGTCATTTGCAAGCATAGCATATGTTTCATCATCTAAATCACTAGCAGAGGAATACCCACCATCGTCACGTATAATCAATACACGCTTGCTTGGACAGTCCCGCATCATGTGTCCATAGCCTTTGCAACGATGGCATTGAACGTCCTCGTTCGTCTGTCAAGCAACCAAGAGGAAGTTTTTGCCGGAAGTTGTGGTGTTATTTTGGGTGCTTCGAAAACTCTTGTCGCTGAATTTGATGTAGTAGGGCGCTGCTTGTTGTTGGCGGTTAATGGTGGGGCCGCCATAGTGGATGAGGAAAAGGTGTACGCGTCCATGAATTTGTGCGACCTGTAGAAGAGTTAGATCGCGTTCTCGTCTAGCGTCCCTGCAATTCTCGTTCAGCTTTGCAAGTAAGATGAAACAATCTAGTCATGGAGTTATAATCTTTATAATCAAGAATGTCCTGAATTTCACGATTCAATCCTCCCAAAAACCTAGCCATTGATGCCTCCTCATTCTCAACTAACCCACAGCGCAACATACCAATTTGTAATTCCTGATAGTATTCTTCCACAGACTTTGCACCTTGTTGTAAGCGTTGCAATTTATTTAACAATTCACGAGCGTAATATGAGGGAACAAATCGATGACGCATAAGCAATTTTAAAGCCTCCCAAGTGTTAGGTATGTTATTGGGATGTTGACGGCAATGTTCTTTCCACCAAATAGAAGCAAAGTCGGTAAATTCACTAGTAGCAGCCCTAACTCGTCTATTCTCGGAAAAATCATGACAAGCAAATTTTTGATCAACAGCTAGTTCCCAATCTAAATAACTATCAGGGTCATATTTACCATTAAAAGAGGGCATATTGAATTTAACCTTAACAAAAGCATCTTCGTGGTCACGTACCTCACGTCGTGGGGGTTCTCTTCGCATACCTTGTCGGTTGAAACGCAATTGGCGATGAGCTCGATCGTTGTTGTGGTTAGCTCGCCATCCGCCTCGTAATCACCCACATATTCATCTTGTCCTCTACCGTCACAAATAGGGAGCGATGAGTCAAGCTTGGACAATCTCCTCAAGTCGCGCCATAATATCTGCCAAAGAATTATTAGTAATACCTTGTGCTCCTCCATCGCAGCGAGCGTTGTGTTTGTCTCAATTTGGGTGCTCTCTATTTGAGCAAGTCGCTCATTTGTAACTCTGACGTCCTCCTCAAGGCACTCCGTACGATGATTCATTTCGCGTGAAATGTTGTATGATTCCTTCAGACGGGATCGTGAGATGTATCTTGATCAAGAAACTCTCCGTAACTCGCCATTGTTAGCAAAAACACAAGAATATGTCCCGACAAGAACTAGGTATGGTGGTTCAAAGTCGCTCGCACTCAAGCCTTCTATCAATTCTCACCAATTCTTACCAAGCACACAGGCGATCGGCAACCATGGTGACAATATATCTTCAAGATTGAATGGAGCGATTGCGAGTAAAGCTCACCTGCACGTGTAGAAAAGGTGTAGCCGGGAGGGTCAAGTTTAGTAGCAAGGAGTAGCAATAATCAATTCAGAAAATGCAAGCTGAAAAATCGTTCAACGCCGGTGGGTGCTGGCCCTAGGCTAGACCGTACTAGAGACGCGAGCGTAGAACACAAACGAAAACACCACGCAGAAAGAGAATAGATGACGTTGCACACGGAGTTCAGGAGCTCGGAAAAGGATGCCGTCTGCACGGGGAACCTTAGAATCACGTGTAGAAGGGCTCTGTCAATTTTGAGTGAATTCTGAGCAACTTGATTTTTCTCGGTTTCACGGGCCCGTTTTGAGGCCCTAAACGACCTTTTTTGGGGTCCGAGCTGCTGCGCATGTGCCTGGTGGCTTACGTGGATCTGAAAACCCCAGATTTCCCAAACTTCTCTTTTTTTCGCCCTATCTTCTCGTTTCCTTTCCAACGGATCAAGAATCGCCTCAATCGGAGGTCGTATGCAAAAGAATCTCCTCTTTTTTTTATGCCGCGGCTCTTTTAATGCGGCTGCCTGTTCCTTTTTTTCACACACGATGCGGCCGAAACCTACTCCGAAACCAACTCCGAGATCGTGTCCTACTCCGAAACCAACTAGGGCAAAGCCTCCCTAGAGATCGAGTCCTCCTC